>CM077263.1:6778569-7061069 GCA_039654775.1 Spinibarbus caldwelli
TCGGCACACGGCTCACAGCTGGTGCTCTCTGCACAGGACGTAACACTGTAAAAGTGTCTGAAGCCATTGATTTACAGCACCTTTGACTTCCTATTTCTTCTGAATGAGGTTTTTTTGGTACATTTGGAACCATTGCTGTTAAGAGGATGTCAGGACTCAGACTTTCCTAGAATAAATTTCGTTGAATTCGTTTTAAGGCTTCAGTATATTGAAAGCCTTACTGTGAACACTCTGCCTTTGGACTTTAAAAGGAGCCATATCATACTCTTTTTTTTTAGCTTTTGATTATAAGTCCAGGTTTCTTGCAGTAAAACAGTTGGAACATGCTGTAGTTCCATTCTCTTTCTGATACTTAAACAGAATGTTTAACCTACTGTACTTTAAAGACTTCTGCATGTAGAAGACCTCTGTTATGATTAGCTAACACCTCTTTGCATTGATAACTACCAGTGTAATTCACAGTGTTATTCAAGTTTGGGACAAATTGCTGAAAATTAAATATATTGATATCTAAACATGGCTAGGCTATGATAATACACTAAAGATTTCTGTTTTGACCAAGTTTAGTTTCCATAAATGGTCTGAATGGATTAGTGAGTGAGCTTTGTGTTGTAAATATTAGAGCATGATTCAATGACTGATTCAGTTGAATGATTCAATATGATTCTGATTCCATGCAATGATTCCTTAGTGAATCCATTAGCCATTAGTCATTCTAATGATTTTAAGGAAGAAATAATACAATACTTAGGAAACAATTCTTATATAATAAGAAATCTTATCATTTCAGATATATGTAGTCAACATTTGAAGTGGATCAAAACCTTTAATCAAAGTTGTCCTAAAACAAAAACAATACCCGTTCTTGTCTTATAGGACAACTTTAATGAACTTTTTTGATCCACTTCAAATGTTGACTATATGTTATATATAATTAAAATATATAATGCTGAAATAAATTATGAAAAAATATAATAAAAATTGTAAATTATTTTTATTTGATTTATTTAATATTATTTATTATATAATTTTTTATATATGTATTTTATTTTATAGAAAATTGTATTAATATTTACAGTATGTATAAAATTTTATTCTTGCTTGGTGCAATAAATGGAAAGATTTCATATATATCATATTATATTCATATTTAAGAGCTTTCAAAAGCATATACAAACGATGAAATGTTTTCATGTTGCATCTAGCAATGTCTGTCTTTGTCTTCTTGCTTTATCTTTGTTAATAATTTGGTTTTAGTTGAATTACGCAGCATTAGTTTTGCAGAAAACAATATGTCATGCACTTGAAAGCTGATACTCATGCAATATAATAATGCAAAATAAGAACCGCTTCTCAATTCTACATAGTATGACACTCTCATATTTCAAAACAGCAAAAAATAAATCTATAAAATTTTTATGGTATGCCCCCTTTAAACCAGAATCAGTATCTCCAAAGACATCCTGCTATCTGTTTCACACATGCTATTTATTATAAATGAAATGCTATACATTCAGTATTAGTATGTTCCTTCTTAGTCTCAGTATGCCCTTCAGGAGAAGTAGGAAAAGACATTTGTGAGTCTCCCGCAGAGATCCAGCAGTGCAGTAGTGGATGCATTAGCAGTTTTCCTCCATGATAGAACTGAAAGCCATGTTTGCTTGAGCAGGGCTTCTCTCCAATAAAACCCACCAGGTCCGAAGCGGCTGTAATGCACAAAACAGCACTGAAAGTATCTGCAGACACATCATGTGTTAAACATTCGCCCGTCTTTTCGTCTTCCTCCTCTGTTTCTGTCTAGCTTCCTTCAAACCCTGCAGGACTCCTAAAGACTCCAGGGCAAGCGCGAGATATGCCTTTGCGATAATGTGTTGAAACCATACAAGTCTAAACAGTTGCTCGCCGAACATTTGCTTGTCTTATCTGTGCATAAGTGTGGCCCTAGGCCTCTGGTGAAGTCATTTGTAGAGAGGGAATGGGAACTGAGAGGCGGTGCGTGTGACGCTTTTGATCTGCAGGCTTCTCACAGATAAGACTTATTAGTTTGTATGTGAGAAAAAGCTGGCCCTATGAATTTGCCAGATAGATGTTTTCTACACAGAGGACGATCCTGATTTCAGGCTGAGGGTTGAGCGTCCTTGCTCTCACAGAGGTTACAGTTTCACATTATAATGCAAGCACTTTCTGTTTCAAGAAACCACAGGTGCAGCTGCCGCATGAAACACAGAGACTCTTGATATAATTCATTTCCTTTTGTTGCTTAAGATAGAAACATGGCATTGCACCAAGATGTGAAAGTCTTTTTTTAAGAGCTTGACAGGTGACGTACAGCCACCGACAGATGGAGGGTGATAATATAACTGGTAGAAACGGACACATTCTTGTCAACGTGCCCAGCGAGAGGGCAAAGGTGCTGACCTGTGGACCATAACAGGACATCCATTAATATTTTAATCGTTGTTTTCTGGGTTGTTGTGAGAACACATTGCTGCACTGTTGATGAAAATTTCCTGTGTCTGTTGACACTTTGGCATTTTGCACATACTGGGAAAGGAAATTACAGATCATAACTTTACAAAACGGACATTTTTTTCTTCTTTTAAAGGAAATGTGGAAGATTATTTCCAGTAATTTAAGTGAAGGCTATTAAGTATTGTACTGATCAGTGTGTTGATTTATTAACAAGACAGAAAATAAAAAATACATTTACAAACAAAATTAATATTAATATTTATTTTATTTTATTGAAATCATGATTTATTGACTTATTAAAGTTTTTAATTAGTAATTTGTTTTGTTAATAATTGTAAAATAGTAATTGTTTTTCGTTATCATTTTTAATAATTCAAAGAACAAAAAATAAAAGTAGTAATTGATCATTTAAATAATTGTAAAAATAAATAATTAATAATTATGAATAAAACAAACAGACACACACAAATATATATATATATATATATATATATATATATATATATATATATATATATATATATATATATATATATATATATATATATATATACTGTGGATAGTGGTTTTCCAAATTTACTAGACACTCAGCATTTTCACTGGCCACAATTGTGTTGTTGGGAAATTACATTTTATATGACTTAATACTGCATTTCCAGGTCATTTTTTGACCTATTTAAAGGGCATTTTTCCCTAACTGTATTAAATGCATGCATCATCTTTCATATCAAATTCTTACATTTTCTTAATAATTTCACTTAATATAATAAGATAATATAGGGCTGTTACCAATCATATGAAATCAGTATCTACAAAACCGATCCTTCCACTGCAGAAGAAATAGAAGTGACTGGAGCAGCATTCAGATGCATTTACACAGACAGTTCAATGTAGCTGAAATATAGCACAAATGCATTTACACTGCATGCAAAATTATAGCAGCATAAATAATGTTGTGAGCTTGGTGTTTTAATATATATATATTTTACAAATATGAAATGTTGGAAAAAATGCAGATAGGCTACTATGAAAGTAAACTGCCAGTATGGCATCAAGTGACTATCTTAATTAATGAGTCATTGAAGCATGCCTTCAAATGATTCCTTCAGAAAGCTGATTCATTCAAGAATGAAACAAGTACCTGTCCTTATAAATGGACCACTGAATCATTGACTCAAATGATTCAAAATTCAAAAACGCAAATCATTCATTAACAAAACACCGCTGTGTGTTGCTCAGACATGCGTGACCGTTCTGCTGTGATCTTTGTTTGGAACTATTTTCATTAACCAAATGGAGCAAAAACAGTCAACGTTGACAATATATCCTTTCAATAAATTCAAATTCAAATATTGAACTAAAATGTATATTAACTAGGCTACTCATTTGCAATCATGGTTTTCAGGGATCTTCCCTCTCTTGGTCGTGTCATGTTGCTTAACTAGGTTTTGATTTATCCACGAGATTCTCTCACATAGACAGGCTGCGTGAGCTTCAACTGGCACGACCTTGTTGTTACTAATTATCCATTATCAATCACCGTTTACACCGAATGTAATAAAATCAGAACCATTCTCGCCGAAATTTCGGTACAATTAAATGTTTTAATCAGATTAATTGTCCGGTCGGGCAATTAAAATTCTCTTCTTTCACTTGCCCCTTCAAAAAAATCTACTTGTTCCTAACAATCAATAATGTCAAGCTCTGTTACTGTATATAAAATTCAACCCGCCAGAGTGGCTAGTGGGAGTGACTTTGTTACCCGCCACGGCGGGTTGGCGGGTGTTAATGTCAAGCCCTGTATATATATATATACATATATACATATATATATATATATATATAGTCACGGTGTGTGTGGCGGGAAGGACGCAGGAGACTTGGGGAAAGTACTTTTTTCTTCGTTTTAATAAATCAAACTAGAAAAACAGGAAACACAACATAAATGGACGAGCCAGACGGACAAAGACTCAGGGAGAACTCAGGACTTATAAACACATAGAACGTAATCAAGGAGAAATAAAACAGGTGCTAGGAATAATCAATCAACTTAACAAGAACAGGAAAATGACCAAATAAGGAAACTCAGGAAGAACAGGGGAAAAACAAAGAACAAGCAGTCCAGAACCCTGACATAACCCTGTCCTAAACCCAAAACAATACCCGTTCTTGCCTTAGGACAACTTTGATGAACTTTTTTGATCCACTTCAAATGTTGACTACTGTATATATATATATATATATATATATATATATGATTATTTTGGTTGGTTTAATTCGACCATTTATTAAGCAATATTGTAATCATGATTCAAAATAATACTGCTTTAATTTCACTGCTATTATTGACTATTACTGACTTTCACGCAAAAGACCACAAGGACTCAAATCTTTAGTATGATTCAGTGTATTATGGTTTTATGTAGCTTGCAGTTACCGTGGAGTTTTGTGGTTGAACAGCATGTTCTGCTGATGAGATTCTGGATCTAGAGATCTGATAAAGTATGTGTTTTGTAACAGAGCTGTGGTCATGAGTCAACACAGGTGTCTGTTTAATATGACAGCTTGTGTTGGAGACTCGTCTCATTTCACTCCGTAAATGAATGCGTTTGGATGTTCGCCAGTCTTTTGCTGTTTGGTAAACTCATTAGTTATGATTCGCTGAAAGTATCATATGAAATAAGAGTGGAAAATTGAATTTAAAAAGCTTGATGCTGGCTTGTCTGCATTTAGTCTTGATTTCCAATATGGTTTTGTAGTTACAGTTCTCATATGCCTTCATGTTTAATTGAATTTGGGAATGTTTAAAAATAAATCATACTATTATGTAGTATTATATAATTATATACTTATATTACATTATATAATCAGTATTATATACTAAAGAGTGACTTTTATTTTGGAAAGGTGCTTTTTAAAGTAAATTTTTTTTTCTTTCTCTTGGACAAAGAATGTAGGTTTTGCTAACTTGCTCAAGTCATTAACTTGAGCAAATAACTCAAGTCATTATTATTATACTTGATAATTGAAATAAATTTTAAGATGGGGAAAGAATCCAATTTTAATCAAAACTTATGTTTTTATATTAATATAGTGTGAATGGGATATACTGTATTACTTCATCATGGCAGATTGTTGTAATGAAAAAAATCTAACTATTTTTAATTTTTTCTGTTTAAAAAATATTTTTCATGAGCATGTAAATGACAATGTATGAACCTTATATGAGCAAGTAAATATGTATATACTTAAAATATTCATAAAAATGTTATCTTCAAATGATATTTTTGTTAGATTAAGTTTATAATTATTTTTAAATAAATCATCAAGTGGTGTGAATGCAAATGATAATTCAATATGAATATTAATATTAAAAACAGTTAAATATGCATCTTTAATATAAAATATACCTTTTATTTCTGTCTAGTTTCTCTGCTTGAAGAACATCAGGACATTTTTGCACGCCTGCTCAGAGATATTCGGCATGAAGAAGAGCGAGCTGTTTGAGGCTTTCGATTTGTTTGACGTTCGAGATTTCGGAAAGGTAAGATACAATTTCACTTTCAACTCTCTTATTTGAAATGCATTCATTTTGCACTCATCCCATAATCCACTGACATATTTACTCGTTCTGTTTGCAAGCATCATCTAACTGGCGTAATTTGAATTGTTCTTGTGCCACAGTCATCTGTCAGAGTTTATGGTGTAGCATCAGTCACAGATGTGGTTGTGTTTGAGTTTCCTAACATTAGCCTTTGAGCTGGCTGTGTTTTTTGTTGTGTTGTGTCTTAGTTGATTATGTTCAGAGATGCTGAGCTCTTTGTTGGCTGTCCGCTGTAATAAAGTCTCAGTGTCTGCATCTCATCCTGCTGGTAATTTAATCCGCTCTTCGGTATGTTTAATTAAAGATCAGTGGAGGACGGCAGGGGAAGTGGCCGCCCTCTGTGAGGGTGTGGCGCGATTGTCTGGATGTATTACATCTTCAAATTAGTTACATGCTTGTTGGACTGATTGTATGCAGTCATATGTGTGTTTAGAAGTCAAACCGTGTCTGTTTTTAACTTTGAATTGAGTATTAGTGAGCATATTGACCCAGGCAGATGTTTTGCCCCAGGCCTGATACTGCACTGATTAATAGAGTCAAGAGCCCCTAAACCCCATCGGGTGTCTTAATGCAAACTCAGCGACCTGTCAGTTCCCTCTCACCTGCTGTGAAATGTGAGCGGCAGACATTAAATGAGTTCTGAGTGTTGTGTGATGCCGTGAGAGATCATGTAATATTCCTCCCCAGGGAGGCAAACAAGTAAACAGCAAGCCATCAGTTTTACTGTAGCAGTTTTTGATGTGGCTCTTATCAAACAAGATGGAAAAAGATGGAACAAACCTATATTTATTATTAGTTTAACTCTGCACAAAAACAGTATTATAATAGTATTATAATATATTTGCATTTAGGGATTTTTGGGGAATTTATTTGTGTATGTATTAATTAAAGAAATATTTACGTATAAAATTTTATATATATATATATATATATATATATATATATATATATATATATATATATATATATTTCAGACTTATATATGATTTCATACTTATATGATTTTTATTATATATAAATATAAATATATATTACATGTATTTCTTAAATATATACGTATATAATATGTATGTGTGTATATTTATACATATAAATATAAATATACACAGTGCACACATATATATAATGTGAACACAACGTTTTATATTGGATACGTTTATATATATATATGTATGTATATATTGGATATGTTTATAAATATATATATATATATATATATATATATATATATATGTATATGTATATATATATATATATATATATATATATATATGTGTGTATATATATATATATATATATATATATATATATATATATGTATATATATATATATATATATGTATATATATATATATATATATATATATATGTAGTTGGCTGATTATTATTTTTATATTATTTTATTTAACAAACTATTACATAATTTACAATGAAATCTTTTTTTAAATGTTACATATTACAATTTATATATTACATTTTTACATATATTTTTTATATATTTATATAATAATATAATATATTCATATTATAATATAATAATATAATATATGTCATTTTGGGGGGAATTTATGTTTATGCTGGTATATATTAATTTTATATATATATATATATATATATATATATATGGCTGATAGATTGTAATACAATAGATGTATATAACGTATAATTCATTAATTCATTAATTTTATTTTAATCTCTGTAGTTCTAAAATCTATAATTTCTTTAAATCTCACTCAGATATAAATCGTTCTAAAAAATAAGTTATGTTTATGTGATAAATTTTTTTAAAGTGCTTGCTGCACCATAAAATGCAACTCCTGCTGTGTCCAGACTCAGTGCAGACTGCTAATGGAGCGACAAAATCGACCATTTGAGTGAGCTGTCACTCATTTTAGGTGTTACACCTCCCCATTTATCCTAGTATGCTTTAAAAATAGATGTGGCTTCATCGTTAAACCAAATGTGCTTCTTGGAAGCTTTTTGCAAAGCTGAGGTTAGCACAAATGTGTACTTTGTCAAATAAATGTTTTGTGTCTTTGTTGTGCATGGAAAGGGCTCATGTGCACTTGACCCTTCTCTTATATAAAGTGCAGTGTTTAGATGGTTTGACACTGTTTAGTTCACTGTCAGACATGTATTAGATCTCATGTCGTGTGATTTGTCCACAGCTGCCTGCTATACATGCACATCTGTTGATTCTCTTATCTCATACCCTCTGTGTATGTATTCATAAGCACAGAAGGGGAAAGTGTTCACACACACATTTAGACACGGCATACACTCGGCCCTCTCTAGAAAGCACAGAGAAGACATCACCAATTTTTTCCACATGACTGGCAAAACATCTGTTTCATTCATCTGACACTCGCTACGGGCAACTCTGCCAACACTTGTTTTATCACAAGGGCAGCACAAATGTTCTGAAAGGAATTTTAAAGGGACATTTGGAATAAAGTAACACAGATATAGTGTCACAAAATTAATTTTACATTGTTTTTAAAGGTTAAAAAAATAAATAAATATATTTGTTCATTGAACTGAATAAAAATAGATTGTTTTCATTAAATGCATTTGTAAATGTATAAATATAATTTAATTAAATTGCACAATGTATGAAATAAAAAATCTATATTTAAAATAGGCTTGTAAAACAATTTTTTGTCTTTAGTGCATTTTAAATATTGTGGATGCAAATGGTACTTCAGTACAAGAATTAATATAAAAAATCTGCATCTTTAATATAAAATTAATTACTGTACAATTGCATTTAAAAGTTGAGAAATAAAATGTTATGATTTATTAATAAAAATGTATGATTATTTTAATCTGTTTCTTTGTGCTGTTGATGCAGTGGTGTCGGGGTAGCCTGTTGTGATGACGTATTTCTCACTGACTGATAACGATTGCTCTCCAGTAATAAGCTTTTGAGCTGCAGGGCTGTTAGCTTGACCGATGTGTCTATATGTTTACAGCCACAGTGACAGCTCAACTAAATCAATCCATCCTGCTTTCTTATTCATCCATCTCTAGTCTATCGCTTCCTGTCTCATCCATTCATCTGATGCTTCTTATCTGCCAATCAGAACAGAAACTCTTTGCTGAATGGTTAATTAGGATGTATTATTTCACTGATATGAAATGAATGTGTTGTACTATTTAGCAGGTCATGGAAAGTCCCCCTGGATCATCATAGAATTTTTTTTTTTTTACATTTATATATATATATATATATATATATATATATATATATATATATAGTGAAGAATTCACTGGTAGACATATATGCTGCACACAGAAATCCATATTTTAGAAATGTTAGAAATATTTATTATTAAGAATTAGCTTTTATTTTTATATTTTCAGTTTTCCTTTCAGTTTGAGTTTAATTTTTAATAATTTTATATTTCATGCTTTTGTATTTTTTTCTTTTTGTTTTTAAATTACTATTTAGGTTTACTTTATTTTTTATTTCAGCTTTAGTTTTAGCTTCAGTTTTAGTTTTTATTTATTTCTAGTTAGTAATTTTAGTGCTTCAACTTAAACATATTTTAATTAGTTGCCAATGTAACATTTCAAATTTTTAAGCTTTTCATCCAATATTTATATTTTATATATTTCAACTTTATTTCAGTTAATGTGACTTAAATATCATTTTTAGTTTTAGTTAACAATAATATCCGTGCAATGCAAACCATGTTGACTACAACTATATTGCTGCTACCCCTAATCTAGCTTAAAACATTTCATGAAGAAAATTATTTGGACTAGATTAGATTTTTAGGCACTTACATTTGATGCCATACATGAGAATTAGCATACATCATTCACACTCACACACACTCGATGTGCCATATCCCATGATGTTATTGATACATCAGTCATGTGATTCCATCATCAGCACTTCTGTTCTATTCTGAGCCACATTCTGCTGACAAACCAGTGGAAATAAGTTCAGATGTGACATATTAGATATTTGCTTCTGCATTTTAGTGCACAGGCTGACTTGGCATGTTAGACCCATTGAATACAGATGGTTGAAGTTCTCCTAAATGTCAGTTACTTCAGTAAACTGGTGTGGTGAAGTCACAGAATTTCGTATGAAATTGTGTCGAAAGAGTCATCAGGTCATCTCATGGGTTCTTGTAAACGTTGTTGCTTATAAACTGTCACTGTTACTAAAGTGAAGATGGATCATATTTAGCACCATTAATGATCAGATCTGTGAGTTTTTACAAATTTGAAAAATTTACAAAGAAAAAGAAGGCCAGAAAATCACCCAGAAAGAGACAAAGTGCAGAGCATCTGTCCTGCTATTGGATTTCCATAGTTAAATATATCACTGCCACTAAGGAGAAAGACAATAATCAATAGCTGCTCTCACATTGCCAGCTTGTCTCTCTCTCTTTATTTGTCTCTGTCTCTATCACTTTTTATCATTATATGGACACTGAATGCACAATTACGCCTATAAATATGTAGGCATACAAACGTGTGCAAGATGAAGTGGCCTTCAAGGCTCTTGTTTATGAGTGGATGTGGCATTTATCGAGTATCGAGTGACAAGGTTTTTCAATAATGGATGCTAAGTGAATGTTGTTGCAGGATTTGAGGGGGGTGGTTTTGGTGGTCTGTCTGTCAAAACCTATTGAGTTGCCTATTTTTAGTCAACACAGGCACATTTCTGATGCTCCAAAAGTTGGCACAAAAATGATTAGCAAATTAAAAGGTAGCATCCTTTGCAGATAGAACAAACTCTGTGGAAAAATGAGAGAAATGATAATTATAAATATATTTAGCTTTCATTCAGTATTAATGAGTGTCAAAAAACTACTTCCGACTAATTGAAATTGACTTAGTTTGTGCCTATGAGAGTAAAATGTTAGCTTAGCAACATATGCTAACAGCAGACTGTATTGGAAACAAGTGCAGATGTTAGCAGGTGTTAGACAAGCCATATAATCACACCACTGAGAGTAAGATGTGTTCCGCTGAATGATGGTACCCAGGAATCATTGTTTAGTTGGGTGTTAGAAGCAGTTCAGGCCTGAGGTGTATAATGTCAGGATATGCCAGAGCTCATTGAGAGGAACTACAGCATCTGACATCTGCTGTTAGTCGAGAGTACGCAGTGATGTGAAGTGTTGGGCTCTCAGAATGAGAACACACCACGCACACACCATACGAAGAGGCGTGTGTCAAGTGCTCTGACTCTCCTCGAGGGTCTTTAGAAAGACACGCATTGATGATCTCCACACTCTTGCTGAACTGTGCTGAGGAGAGGCCAATTCTAACAGCACATATTGCATTGCATTGGGATCCCATAGGGAATATATTAAAGTGCAACCATATATATATATATTAGTGCTGTCAAAATTAGTGCGCTAATGAAGGCGATTAATTTTTCAAGTTTAAGGGCGTTAAAAAATGCTTGTCTTTTTTTTCTCTAGACAAAAATGGCTTTTATTTAGTCGCAGAACATCTTTACAACCACATCAAATGAGAGACTTTTCAGACGCACACTCCAGCTACACTTCAGCGCCAGGTGCGAGTCAAACGAGAGCGGAAGGTGATGAGAAAGCTTCAGTATAACAACAGTGAACTGCGGTCAGATGAATTGTTGTCAGGCCATATGTCAGTAAAAACTGATTTTCCTGTCCTGTCAGCCTGTAGCCTGTATCATTTCATATTAAAGCACAAATTAAAAGTTATGAGCATGCGTGTCAGATCTGCGTCACGTTCAGCAGAGGCAGCTCTTAAAGTAATAGCAGCCAAATAACCTAATAACTCAGCTGCTGTGATGTCTGTTCAAAGAACAAAAGAAAAAAGAGGAAATCAATAACTTTTGTAGCTTTAAGGATTCATCTATATTTAATTTTTTTATTTTATTTTGTTTGATTTGTTTGATTTCTGTTTGATTTCTGTATATTTCCTACTTGCTGAAGGGCACAGGTAAATAATGGGTTTATGTGACGATTGTTTTAAATTCACTTAAATTAGAAGCTGTTATTTTTAAAAGTTTAATAAATGTTAAAATTGATAGCTCTCAATTATACTGTAATGTTGAATGGCTATAGTCAGTGGTTAAATATTAGGAAGAAAAGAACAAGTTCCTAGAGACATCAGTAGTATTGGTATCAGTGATACTCACCTTCAGTCATAAAAAAATATTTAACAAATATTAAAAATATACTTTCTTTATGTTGTTTCTACATTAATTTGAAGATTAAATGTGAAATTATTGCAATATAAAAGTATATTTAAAAACTTTAATGTTAGGGGGGATTAATCGCGATTAATCACGATTAATTTCTGAAAAAAATGTGCGATTAATTAGTTATGTATACTCACACACACAATAGGAAACTGCTGTCACTGCTAATATCAACTGCCCATGTGTGGCTAAGTGTATTTATTGCACACCGCATATATTGTGCACATATCTATAAATGTATATATGCGTGTATATAGTTATATATGTACCATTGTGCATATTTATGTGTGCATAAGATTTAAATGTCACAAATCCACAAATACATGCAGTGGTTTCATTAGACCTCTGGCAGAAGCTGATCTCCTGGTTGTATGGCTGTCTCTCTCTCTGTCTGTCTGTGTTTCTGTCTGCTTGGCTGTCTAACCCCAGACACAGAGTCACATTCCCTCGAGCAGAGAGCTGTAAACTGCTGGAAAGCATTCACACTTCCTCTTTCCTGACTCGTCGACCTCTTACTACGTGGCGTTCCCTGAAGGTTGAGTTGCGAGCTTACTCATGCTTCCTGTGGTCGACTCCTGGGGCCCCATGATGGAGGGGGAGGGTGTGTGTTTAAACACCAAACCCTTCCTGAGACCAAGACCCTTTAACACATCTACTGTCATTGGGTGAAAATGAAAAATTGGGCTTGGTTACTGCCACACTACCTGTAATGTAATGAAAAACATATTTTACATAATATTTCTTGACGCTTAATAAAAAAAATAGGTAATTGCGACCTTTTATCTAAAAATCTATCTTTTTATCTTATCTTTTAATTTTGACTGTTGCAATTCTGAGAAAAAAAGTCTGAACCACAAGATGTAAACAGAGTTGCAAGATTTAAACTCAGAATCTAGAGTTTTTTCTCACAAGTTTATAATTCAAAATTCAGTTTTTCTTTTTACCATGAAATTAAAAATAAAGAAGGTAATTGTGACTTTTTATCTTAAAATTCTGACTTTTTTCCTCAGAATTAATAGCTTAGGCTACATCTCGTAATTCTGACTTTTTTCTTGCAATTCTGTTTTTTTCTTAATTAATGTTCCTGAAACCTCCTGAAAATCAGAACTGCTGCTACATCTGCTTGTTTTCCCTCCGATGTTTCTCACTGAGAAGATGACAGGCAGGTGTGTTTTGGTTTGCAGAGTTCCTTGCTGTGGTCAGCGCTATTACAGATGGGGCTTTTTGCAGACCGCGTCTAACGCTCTCATCATAACCGCTGAGGGTCCTGTGTAGAGATCTGCAAACATCAAACACTTTGTACCACCTTAGTGTCCTATTTACACATCATGTTCAAGCTGCATATCTCTCCAAAGTGGGCTGCAAAGACTGATTTTTTTTCAGTCTGTAGTGGGCGCTTGGTACGAAAACACAAAAGCCGAATCGTGCTCGGAGCTGTTATGAGAAGCGTGGCAGTAGGTATCATTTTTAAAGCCAATTAGAGATTTTTTGTTTGCAGAGATTTTTTTCTAGCACACCCCCAAGCCATCTGTTTGGATCCCATCAGCTCAAAGCTGTGTGCTTTAGAAAAGATGTCCTCCCAAGGCCTTTTAAAGAGTCCCCCAGTAAAACTTTCATGAAGGTCTCAAGCACTCAACTGAAATGCAGCCAGGAACAGGTTTTTTTTAGGAGCTGTTTTGAGTCTGCAGTACATGGATGATAATATATACAGTGGGTACGGAAAGTATTCAGACCCCCTTCACTTTTTTCAATTTTGTTATGTTGCAGCCTGATACGACAATTGTTTAAATTAATTTTTTTTCCTCATTAATCTACACTCTGTACTTCATAATGATGAAGTGAAAACAGAATTTTAGAAATGTCTGTAAATTTATTAAAAAGAAAAAAACTGAAATATCACATTTACATAAGTATTCAGACCCTTTGCAACAACACTTGAAATTTCGCTCAGGTGCCTCCCATGTCTCTTGATCATTGCAGAGATGTTTCTACACCTTGATAGGAGTCCGACTGTGGTAAATTAAATTGATTGGACATGATTTGGAAAGTCACACACTTCTCTGTAAAAGGCCTCACAGCTGATAATGCATATCAGAGCGAAAACCAAGCCACGAGGTCAAAGGAACTGCCTGCAGAGCTCAGACACAGGATTATATTGAAGCACAGATCTGAGGAAGGCTACAAAAAAAATTCTGCTACACTGAAGGTTCCCAAGAGCACAGTGGCTTCCATAATTCCCAAATGGAAGAAGTTTGGCACAACCAGGACTCTTCCAAGAGCTGGTCCCCAGCCAAACTGAGCAATTGATGGAGAAGGGGCTTGTCTAGACTGGTGACCAAGAACCTGGTGGTCACTCTAGTTGAGCTCCATGATCATATATGCAGATGGGAGAAACCTACAGAAGGACAAACATCACTGCAACACTCCACCGATCTGGGCTTTATGGCAGTGTGGCCAAACTCAATCCTCTCCTCAGTGAAGACACATGAAAAAACACTTGGAATTTGCAATAAAGCACCTAAAGGACCCTCAGACTGTGAGAAACAAGATTACCTGGTCTGATGAACCTCAATTCTAAGCATCATGTTTGAAGGAAACCGGCTCTTCTCATCACCTGCAGAGTACCATCCCAAAAGTAAAGTGTGGTGGTAGCAGCCTCATGCTGTGGGGCTGTTTTTTAGCGGCAGGGACTGAGGAACTCATCAGAGTAGAAGAAAAGCTCAATGCACCAAAATATTGAGATAGCCTTAATGAAAACCCAGTCCAGCGCATTCAAAAACTCAGACTGGGCCGAAGGTTCACCTTCTAACATGACAATGACCCTAAGCACACAGCCAAGGCAACACAGGAGTGGCTTAGGGACAACTCTGTGAATGTCCTAGAGTGACCCAGCCAGAGCCCTGACTTGAACCCCATCGAACATCTCTGGAGAGACCTGAAAAAGGCTGTCAACAGACGGTTCCCATCCAACCTGACCGAGCTTGAGAGGATTTCCAAAGAAGAATGGCAGAAATTCCCCCAATCCAGTTGTGCAAAGCTTGTTGCGTCATACCCAAAAAGACTCGAGGCTGTAATTGCTGCCAAAGGTGCTTCAACTAAGTACTGAGTAAAGGGTCTGAATACTTATGTAAATGTGATATTTCAGTTTTTTCTTTTTAATAAATTTACAAACATTTCTAAAATTCTGTTTTCACTTTGTCATTATAAAGGACAGAGTGTAGAGTAATGAGAAAAAAAAAAGAATTTAAACAATTGTAGTATCAGACTGCAACATAACAAAATTGAAAAAAAGTGAAGGGGGTCTGAATACTTTCCGTACCCACTGTACATGCAATATTTTAGCATAACTTCATCATAAAAATTTCACAGAAGGAACTACACAGTATTGTTTATGTGTTGAGGGTACTTTATAAGAATGTGCGCTGATTTGTATAGTAACTTTCATTATACTACAGTTAGGTGCTAGTAATGTTTAATAGATACTAATAAAATATACAATGTAGCGTAAATTACAATAAAATATAGTAAAATCAACTTAACTAAACAACTAAAATATTCTTTCTGGTTACATCGATACACCAGTAGGTGGTGGAGTAACTCAGTGAATCATTAATTCAGACAATTTGTTCAATAAACTGATTCATTCAGGATCGAAACTAGTTATGAATGAGTCACTAAAATATTCATTCAGCCTCTTCGTTCAAAAATGCTGATTCATTCAAGATTGAAACTATTTAGAAATGAGTCATTGAATCATTCATTCAATTGGTTTGTTTAAAAACCCTGATACATTTAGGATGCAGGAGTGAAACAAGTTAGTCGCTGAATCATTTACTCAACCGAGTCAATGAATTTGTTCAAAAACGTTCATTCAGGATGAATCGTTTACTCAAAACAGACAAAGTAACTGGAAATATAGTGTAAAATTTACACACAAAAGTTAAAATAGAGTAACTTCGATTTTAACGTCATAATGAACTGTTGTTTAAAATGAATATCGCACTCGCCACCGTGTTGTTTTTACGCTTGTGATTTTGCCACATGTGTGATATTGCTTATTAACGACTTGAAACACATTTACATTTACATTTAGTCATTTAGTAGATGCTTTTATCCAAAGCGACTTACAAATGAGGACAATAGAAGCAATCAAAACCAACAAAAGAGCAAGAACATGCAAGTGCTATGACAAGTCTCGGCTAGCCTAACGCAGTACACGTAGCAAGTTTTTTATATTTTTTTTAAAGAAAACAAAAAGAAAGCTAGTGTTAGTTTTTCAAGAAAAACTAGCAGTTAGAGAATAAATATGCAATTGATAGAGGGTCAAGTGTGTGTGTTTTTTTTTAAATAAAAAGAAGACAGATAAAATAGAATTAGAATAGAGAGTGCTAGAGTTAGAGCATCAAATAAAGATGGAAATATGCTTTGTAATACTTTTGTTTATGGGCTCAGAATATTAATATATGTGATTATTTGTGTTTCATAATTCAGTGCAACATGTAATTCTTTGCTTTTTTTTTAAATCAATCGCAAAGCCTTTGTTTTTGATAAGTTAAAATTACATGCATATTATCACACTGTAAGAAAAAAAATCCATAGAAATACAAATAACGTCCTGGCAGAAAATTACTAGTACATTGAAGGGAATGTCCGAAAATTTAATGGATTAAGTTTACGGACATTGCCTTCAACCCTAAAGCACAACATAGAGCAATGCATAATTCATAATAGGGGTAGAACAAATAAATATGGATATGTATTTTTACTGACTTTCCTTAGAGTGCATAGCTGTCAATCAGCGACTATGAATCAGGAGTCCAGGGTTCACATTGTCTGAAGAAATTTAGAACTAATTTGTGTCATGTTTATTGAAAGCACAGTGATGTCATCAAAGCAGAAGCAAACACATGATAGGTTATACACCACTCTTTTGATTCCATTTCGTCATCAGGTGACTTTCAGTTGAAATTCCACTCGCTTTGCATATTTTAAATAACGTTCCTATTTTTGTCAAAGCTGAAGGATGCCGGCTCTCAGGGCACAGGAGAACTAATCCTCTCGGATGTGTGGGCAGTGTGTGAGTGTGGGAGAAGCTGTGTGCTTGAGGAATTACAGAGGAGTTTCAGTTGCTTGTGAAACACTGAGAAATACTGTTGATAAGTTATGATTTTCATATTGTGATAAAGATCTGAGTTTGTGAGGTTCCCTATTATAATCAACATGTGATATCTGATATAACATACTGTTTAAATCTGATTCACATTACAAGAAAATGATAATTTTTCATAAAAAGAAGTACAGCAGTGAGCTGAGATCATTATGTAGGTCATAATAGCAGCTGTTTCCTCTCAAGTGGGATCCACCTGGCTCAGATCAGTGTTAGCGTTGGGGTTTTCAGCACAATATTACTCAGAACTTGTTGCGAATATGTTTCCACGTGAGCACCGGTTCTGTCTGTGCAGTGTTGTTTTCATCTCCTAGAACATTGGCGTAGAGATTAGGATGAACTGGCCAAAAACTGTGGTATTGCAAACACAGTCATAAAGGCCAGAAAGTAAATTTCATCCTGTTCATGAAGTTTATGTTTTTGTCTTGCTAAGGAATCGATCTGCAGATGTTCAGATGAACTTCTGGAAATTGTATCGGTATGAAAAAGCCAAAAAACAACGTTTTTATTTCTTCTGTGTACACACTTCGGCCGTCCAAGATGTGGATGAGTTTATTTATCGGAACAGATTTGGAGAAATTTAGTATTATCACTTGCTCACCAAAGAATCCTCTGTAGTGAATGGGTGCCGTCAGAATGAGAGTCCAAACAGCTGATAAAAACATCACAATAACATCCAGGCCATCAGTTAGTGAAGTGAAAATCTTCATGTTTGTAAGAAACAAATCTATCATTAAAACCTTAACTTTAAACTATAACTTCTGGCCAAAATACCATAATCCATAATAATGCTTCCTTCAGTGAAAAAGTCCATCCCATGTTGTCCTCTCACATCAAAATCCACCGTATTTATTTAGAACTACAGTAGTCAACATTTGAAGTAGATCAAAACCTTTCATCAAAGTTGTCCTAAAACAAAAACAATACCCATTCTTGTCTTAGGAAAACTTTGATGAACGTTTTTGATCCACTTCAAATATTTTTGCTTGTAAACTGTGCTTGATCTGTGCATATTTCTCTCCTAATTCAGACAAGATGACTTTTTTCACTGGAGAAGGCAATATTATGTATAGAGGACTTGTATTTTAGTCAGAAGCAATGGTTTAAAGTTAAAATGTCTTAATAATGAGTTTGTTTATTACAAACACACAGCTTTTTGGACTCTCATTCTGACGGCACCCATTCACTGCAGAGTTGTTGAGTGTGATGTAATGCTAAATTTATCAAAATCTGAACAAATCTGACTTGATCGTTGAGTCAGAAAGTTCATTTTAATGTTATATCTACTTTATTATTCCATTAGATGAGTGTTTTTGTTGAAATCGCATACATTTTGAATGGGAGCTTTCAGTGTACGCTTTGAGGGTTGTGGACAACGAGTATTGAAGAAAGCGGACTCTCTGTTTATGGCCTGAAGATCTATAAATGGAGTTAAACAAATGAGCGTTTTTAAATATGCAAATGATTGCCGTTGATTTTCAGTCATTACAGACCCCTCATTGTGGCTGGTCATGTCATTCCTCAGGTTAAAACATCTGTAAGTGTATTCTGCTTTCAGTTGCTGTGGTTTTATTTATAAGGCAGTATTGTACTGTCTCTGAGCTCTGCTTTAATTACGGTACAGCCATGAAAGCTCAGATGAGTAAAATGAATAATTCATCTGCATAAAAATGGAAAAAACATGTTATATATCACCTTGACAGTCACGGGACCCATTAAACAGCTTCCATACCAGTGTCAGTCAGTGTTCCTCTGAGATCTCTGGATGGCATTATATTAAGCTCCAGTGATCCATAATCACTGATCTGGAATCTAAAAGTAAGGAGCGCTTCAGGAACATGCCTTCAGGAAAACCGCAAAGAGGGAGAGACAAGAGAGTGGCTATAAAAGTCTAGAGCCATAATGGTCTCTTAGTTGAGTCTATATGAAACAATGTTTGTCTGCTTTTAGACAGACACAAAGAAATAGACCACAAAGGCTGCTGGGGGACTTTAACATCTGATTGGGGCTCATAATTAAACATTCACTCTTACTGAATGTACATAAAAGAACAGCACAGTGTCAATATGGAGAATAGCATCAGGGACTAGAGATGTTTTACAGCAGCGTTTTTTACAATCAAATTTAATTTTTTTTTAAACTAGTTTTAAATATTTACAATATGTAAACTTTCTCTGTGGTCTGTGTTTTATGTGAAAGATAAAACAGTTGTGATAAAACAGCATGATTTTATTCTGAATCAGAATGCAGTGAGCGTTGCATTGGTTATTGGTTGAGATATGAGGTTTTGTCATGTAATAATGTAAATGTAGAAAAGCACAGAATGTAGCTCACAGAATACAGCAGTTTAAAGCAATGTTTCTCAATGTCATTCTGGCAGGTGTGTCCTAAGGACTGGAGTTGAGAAACATTGGTGTAAACTTCTGTAAAATCACAACCATTGCAAAACCTTCCTTTCTTGGAGGAGAATAAAGCTCTGATTCTGTTGACTCTAGATAAGATACATGTATTTAGGTTAAGCATTTGAGTAGATAAAATATATACAATATATGGAAGGCGATGTGACATGCTATTACTGCATTTTAAACTATGAAACATCATTTTGCTAATTCTTTTTTTTTTCTTTTTTTTTTTTTTTTTTTTAAATATTATTTATGCATTATTTTTTTTTTTACCTGATATTAAATGAGAGACTACATGGAATATTTGCACTTTTTGTTTAATTCCTGTTTAATTTGTCACACCACAGGACCTGAACTAGTGGAGACTTAAAGATGATTAAAATTTATGTTTATGCATTAAGTAATTGCTTTTATCCATAGTGTGAAAGGCCCTATGATTTCCATGATGTGGAAAACGTGGACAGAATTGTGGATAAAAATGTAATGGAATTTGGGATTTTGGATGGATAAATTAAAAGTAGTGATGGACACTAGTCAAAAATTGTGATATGGTCTAGTGATTGTGAATTTTGAACGGTAAAAGATATGGATAGATATGGATGAAAATGAAATTTCAGGTTATTTGTTTTGTCTATTTCATTTTATTGGATTAAATAGTTAATGTTTTATGCCTTCATTTGATTTACACACAATTTGCATTAAATCATGAATCCAGAAAAGTGCAGAATTAAGTACATTAAATTACAATTTACAACAATAACAAATTACAAAGTACAATAAATTAATTCATAGGACCCTATTATTATATAAAATAATGAATTATTAAGCTGTTATAGTTTCATGAATTGATTATACATGCTTTTTGGTTATTAAATTTTAATTAAATGACTAAAATTAAATCCTGAAAAATCAAAACGAAAAACACAAAATTTGTGAAAAATTAAATAAAATTTGAGAATTTGAGAAAATAATAAAACATATTTCATAGGGCCCTAAAATATATTTTTGTTGTTAAATTGTGTTTCATAATTTCAATTAATTATTACTAATTTTTTTTATTTCACAATTAAAAATAAGTCCAGAAAATTTTAAATAAAAAAGGAAATCAGAAAAATAAAATTTGAAATTGGAAAAAAATAAAACCGAATTTACGAAAAATTTGGGGATTTCATACGGCTCTATACAAATCAGTTCATATATTCTCATTCTTATCTCCCTTAGTGTTACTAGTGCCATGCTGTACTGTTCCCATTTGCATTCATGTAAATTTTAACCTGAAATATTGGTCTTGATAAAAAAGGATACAACAGTATATGTGTAATTTAAAAAAAAAAAAAAAAAAAGTATGAGTATTTTTTAATTAACTGGTTGCAAAGTCCAAGAGTGATTCAAAAATTATACACATGCAAATGCATTGTGTAAATGAGTAATCATAAAAATACACAGAATACCACAAAATACAGTAAATAGACAGATCATCTAGAATGAACAATACTTTTAGTCTTTTATTTATTGCAAATAAACTGTATCCATTTTGCAGTTTGTTACTTAGGAATTTTTGTATATTAATTGACTCACTCTTCTGTTGTACTGAACAATTGGACAAGACTAGAAGTAAAGCATCCAAATTTTCCTCTCACTGCTTGTTTCACACTCACTCAGATCCCCACGTGTGGATGCGTCTTACGCTTTACATAGCTTTAAGTAGGTGTCAGAACTTTTCTAATATTAGCATATTAATTGGCATTCCAGTAAATATGAAACTGTTCGCACTTGTGCATCTCTGTGTGTGTGTATGTACACCTGCACTTGTGTAAGTGTGTTTGAATGGATCTTGCCAGTGACCTTGTATATAGGCCGCTGATGCCAAACAAGGACTATCTGATTAGTTTATCTGTGTCATTCTCTGTACTTGAGACATTAAAGGGCAGGGAATAGATTGAGACATAAAGACAAGACAAGAGACAGACAGGAAACATGCTCTTGTACTTTGATGATATATGGGAGATGATATGGGTGGTACTTTTCACAAATAAGGTATAATTTGCTTTTAAAATTACCTAGGCTTGTTTTAAACACCCTATAGCTTAAAAATAAGTCACACAAATCAAACTGTGTTTAGACATGTTCAACATAATGTCTTAATATAATAATATAACATTTAGTCTAACCCTCTAATCCTGACAGTACACATTTTCTAGGTTAAGCACCTCCTTTCATTGAAGACATCAGTAAATTTAAATCTCCCTGGAAGTCCCTGGACCTGGTGCCTGTGATTCAACAGCGGAGACTGTGGTTCCTTAATGTGCATTAATTACTTGTACTTCAACTTGCAGCCCACTTAGTTTATCTGGCGTCAGGAAATCTGGCATTGTGAAGCAGATTTTCCATTGACTGTCCGGATGATTTGTATGTTCACACTGCCTGATACATATACATATATTTGAATTAAATATGGGGAGGAAAACAACTTAATTTAATATTAAGATACATTTTTAGGACTTAAAAGGTGAATACTGCTACTTACTAAATATATTTTTGTGTAATGACCACTAAACAGTATAATTGATGTTGACCCAGTCGGCAAATATCTTGGATAGCTGTGGTAGTTTCATGCTCTTTCTTTCTCTCTTTCCTCTCATGTACTATAAATATTCCTCTAATCAATACTTCATGTCCATTTATTAAGTAGCCTGTACACATCAGTTCATACAGATTCTTATCTTCCTTTAATATTTCATTTAATGTAATAATTAAAGACTATTAAAAGATTAAAACATGGCTTAAAACAAGAATACACATCTAATCTAATAATATATGAAAAAAGTTGATATATCATTATATTATATTATCCATTTTTAAGACCCAGAATTTTTTAAATATTAACATGTTTTCAAGGAAACCATGATCTGATTTAATCTGATTAAAAAGTTCTGCGAAAAATATCTGAATCATTTTTTTCTCATCTCTCTGTTCTCATGAAATCTTTGTGAATTATAAATAAGAGAAACGCCACAATGTTTTTTAGAATATGAAACTAGACTCCAACAGACTCACTTAGGCACACTTAAAAGTCATACCGAAATCTTTTTTGTGTCACTTCAGTGAATCTGCATCTACAGACCAACCTGAAAACTTTCATCTCTATACACTTTTTAAAAGAAACAGAGTGATTGTATTTCAGAGACAAACCCTTAAATATTCGTAGAGAGAAACATTCCCACAGTTATTGTTATCCTCAGGAAACAGTCTGAGGTCACGGATCCACCCTGACTCGCTTTTGCTGGGTTTACAGGGGGTCTTTGAAGCACACCACCTGTTAGAAACAGTTCCATCCTTTCCTCTTCTTCACCGTCTTATGTAAGACCTTACAGATGCAATCAGATCCTGGAAATAAAGGGGCTTTTCTTTCTATGTTTTATCCAGTTGTTCTATTTTGATGGTCTGTCTGTCTTAAACTCCCAATGCATCTTCCCTTTTCTAAAAGTAGCATGTCAGGCGCTCAAATTTTCCCTAGCACACTTAGAAAGGTTTAAATTTTGTGTCATAAAAAGCTCTGTGCTATTTTTTTTGCAACGACGAGAGATGGCCTGATGGTCTATTACCTCTTGAAAGTGAAAGTAACCATTGCTTAGTTTGCAGCAGCTCCATTTTTGGTCTTCCTGTTCTGTGCTGTGCCGGTTTTAATGAAAAACTCAGTGAAAGGTTATTATCCAGAATGAACACTTGCACCTTTGAGATTTTCTCAGTTTGTTTAAGCCTTACTGTTCAGCTTGTCGCCTGAACAGGAAGCCAGATGAACCATTCATCTCTTTTAACTGTATTATAATTTCCTGTGTTCGCATATGTGTCTTCTATCAGCGCTGATGTGTCTGCATCCAGTATTTGTGAAAAGCGTAACACTAAATTTACAGCGTGTTTACTGTCAAACCGTGTGGAACATACTGTGATAGGCCTGAATACAAACCATGCAATTTCCTTTTTGACGTGTAAGTGTTACAATATAGCGAGTTGCAGATATGAGGGTGGGAGGGTGGAAATCCCAGCTGAGATTTCCCAAACACAACGTATATGACATGAACAGAGATAGACAAGACAGTTTCATATTCCACCAGTGTGTGTTTTTGCCTAAGTGAGGTGACAAAGTGTCTTTGCTTTTTGAAGAAAAACACCATTATCTTGTTCCAAACCTGCATGAATTTCTTTTCTTGTAAAACACAAAAAGAAATGTTAGACAGGATGTTTGTGCTGCTCTTTTGCAAACAATAAAACTGAATGTGACCAGGGGCTGTCAATCAACCAAAAATAACAAGAAAGCACATATGTGGCTTAAAAGCTATTGTATAATTTCAGAAGACTTGGGAAGTAGTGTATTAGTCATATAAACTACAGTACTTTTATAGCACTTTTGTGGTACTTTTTGTCATTTTTGGAGCTTGAAAGCACCTGGTCACTCTTAGATTTCATTGCAAAAGAACATTGTGAACATTGTTAAAGATTTATATCTTGGTGCAAGATTTAGATTTACAGTTTGTTTCCTTGTTTAGACAGATTTGGAGAAATTCAGCATTACATCACTTGCCCAACAATAAATCCTCTGCAGTGAATGGGTGCCGTCAGCATGAGAGTCCAAGCAGCTAATGAAACATCACAATAATCCGCAAGTAATCCACATGGCTCCAGTCCATCAATTTATGTTTTGTGTTTGTAAAAAAAAAAATCCATCAAGGCGTTTTAACTTTAAACCGTTACTTCTGGCCTTACAAATTGTGTGGATTACTTGTGGATTATTGTGATATTTTTATCTGCTGTTTGGACTCTTATTCTGACGGCACCCATTTACTGAAGAGGATCCATTGCTGAGCAAGTGATGTAATGCTAAATTTCTCCAAATCTGTTCTGATGAAGAAAAAAACTCATTTACATATTACATGACATGAGGGTGAATACATCTTTAGCAAATTGTCATTTTTGGGTGAACTGTTCCTTTAAACATCTGCTTTTGTTTTCCACTGAAGAAAGAAAATCCTCAAAGTTCAACCAGTAGAACATAGTGATTAAACAATTTAGTGCCTTTTTATTTAATTATTTATTTTTTCTTGTAGAAAATGCACAGAAAGTCCTTAAAGTGAAGGTTTTCAGGTTCAAAACTGACTGGTTCTCCAACAATGCAGATGAATTATAATAAATGATTTCCCTTCAATGTGTCAGGCTGGTTGCATATAAGGTCAAATGCGTTGGATCAGATCTCTTTGCAAGACTGAATCTAGAAAGATAGGATGAGCATCTTTCTCTTTCTTTCTTTCTTTCTTTCTTTCAGCAAAATGGTCAGAGTAGTGTGCAGAGATTGACGGTTCCATGCTTGACTCAGTCTGTGCTCTGTATTCATAATGTAATTCTGTTGCCGTGCACACAGCAGAGTTCAGCTAAGCCTGTGTGATTGCAATTGATTTCTGAACACATCTTCCCCAAGCGCTGAGTTTGAATGCTCAAATTACCCATGTGCTCATCATAGATATGGAAATCTGAATACAGCTGAAAATTATGCATTCTAAAAAGGCACATATTTGATGTTTTAGTGTTAATTGGTGATTTTTGACTGTGCTATAATTGTGCATATATTTGTTTGACCAGGTTTGTGTCTGTTTGCATTTAAATGCACACCTGTGCATGACCTGATCGGGAAGTCTGGCATTGAAGCGTTAAACTAAATGATATGAAGAGTTGCTCATTAGCGTGAACACTCTTGGTGGTATCATAGAGCATAAATGATGAATTTCATTTTTTTTCCGTGTCTGAGGATGACATTGAAAAGTTGATGCACACTGACCCCTGCTGGTAGTAATGTTGCAGTGCTGTTTTTCTGCTTTAAAGATGATGAGTTTCAATCTTTGTATATCACACTATCATATCGTTCATATTTCATTTTATAATTCTTAATGGGTATTTTATAATGAAAATAAATAGGCCTATTCATATTTAAATGCATATAAATCACCATGTTTCTGAAGTATTACTTTTAATGTTGTGTTAAATAGAGAACACATTAATTTTGAACATTCATGTTGAAATTTGGTGGTCAAATAATTTTGTATAATGACCACTAAACTGTATAATTGATTATTGACCCAGTCGGTGAATATCTTGCATATCTGTGGTAGTTTCATGTTGTCTCTTTCTTCTCATGTAGTATATTTTTAGCTCTAATCAATATTTCATGTCCATTTATTTAGTAAGTAGCAGTGTATTTAACAGTAATAACTGTCTGATTGCATACAATCCCTTACTTAACAAATAATGATTATTTTTCTTATCTTTTTCTCTTAGGTTATGGACACACTGTCCAAACTCTCTCATACACACATCGCACAGCAGACTGGAATAAGGTATTTGAAAAAGAATAAATGAATAATTCTAACTATTTTAAGAGTGCAGCAGATGAAAATTCATATTTTCTCTCTCTCTGCCTCTCTCTCTTTCTATTCTAGGCCGTTTCCCACAGAAGAGAGTGTTGAGGATGAAGACATTTATAACCATCTAGAGGATCTGATAGAGTGAGTCATTTTTCTGCTTACGGTGTTTCTCTTCCTCCTGATATTTTAACCTTTAGCTCACTGCAATCTCTCTGTTAGATATAGGAGCCTCAGGCTGGAGCACATAGGAGTGCTTAGGTTGATGTTAACATGTTAACATATGTGCCACACACATACTGTCCTCCTTATAGACACACTCGCTTACATATGTGTAAAAAAGGTTTTTTATTAGTTTAATTCTTTATTACATAGTCTTTTTTTATCAATGACTATTTATATAGTTATTAATCGATACTGTTAAGGTGACACTGTTAATTAAGTTAAATTAAACCCTGTTACCAAGGCCACAACATAAAATTTATATAAAATATATTAAAATGCATTAATTTATACTACCATTCAAAAGTTTGGGTTCAGTAAGATTTTATTTTTTTTAAACAAATTAATCTTTTTTCTTTTTTTAACAAGGACACATTGAAGTAACCAAAACAGACAATAAAGGCTTTTACACTGTTACAAAAATTTATATTTCAAATAAATGCTGTTCTTTTAAACATTGTTCATTAATGAATCCTGAAAAGAATTTCTCACAGTTTCCAAAAAAATATTAAACAGCACCGATTTCAGAATTGATAATAATAATAAATGATCACCAAACAATAAATGATCACTATTATGTGACACTGAAGACTGGAGTAATGATTTTGGAGTTTTGCCATCACAGGAATAAATAATATTTTAAAATATATTCAAATAGAAAACAGTTATTTTGACAAAATAAATGCAGCCTTGGTGAGTGTAACATTACAAAATCCTACCAACCTGAAACATTTGAATGGCAGTGTTTTAAAATAAATTATTTTATTGTAAGATGGTGCATTAAAATGTACTGTGATAGAGTGTTTACAATTTTAGGAAAACGTACTTCAGATCACTTCATAAAACTTAATAGAATAACATAGAATACACACACACCGAGGGTCATCATTGCAGCTGTACAGCTGTTAAGTTAACAGCCTCACATGTGAACTGTCAGATTTTGCCTTTGGCCTGCATCCTCTCATTTCCACTACTGCCACGTATAGGGTTTCTCATTCCAGCAGACAGGCAACAACAAACACAATTGTAGAATTACAGGACCACGAAGAGCCCTGCGGTGCCGCTTGATGTACCATTTTGTCACACATCACAGAAACAGTCCAGAACTGTTATACTTTCTTGATATCTCGATTATGAGTGCACTACATTTCGCACCACATAAGCCACTCCTACTGTGTGTGTCAGTCAGTGGATGAATGTCAGTATATGTGGAGAAGCTGTAGCTGAATCACACCGTCATATGAGATCACAGTTGCTACACCACTAATATTTTCTAATATTTATATTTCATTTTATTACAGCCTTATTTTTAGTTAACGATTTATATGTAGTTAACAATAACTACACTGCTTCTGAGCAATAAAAGTAATTCTGCTGAGTAACAGCTGTCATTTATCAGGCAGTTGAGTAGGCCAACAAGTAGCATCAGCAGAAATGTCTGTTCTCCTCCTATGACAAGCTTGAGGATTTGATATTATGCTTAGCCAATATTGATGCTGCTGTCACTATGTTTTGGCTCGACCTCATCACATCTGTTTCTTAACCACACATACACACACATAGCAGAGGGTTGTTTTTTCACATGTGATGGTTTGTTCATATGAAATGTGTTTGTTGAGTGCTTTTCCCTGGAGGGTGATGTGCCTGCACGATTTTGTCCCTGTCAGAGAGACTTTTCCTTGAAGGCGTTTTGTAATAGATTCAAACTACAGACATGGTTAGGAAAAGAAATCAGCAGTTTGTCTCTCTATCTTTCTCTTTTACACCCATCTGGAGAACATATCTGAGTGATTTTAAGGCCTGACTCAGCTATAACGTCTCTTGGCTCTTGCTTTTGCTGTAGCTGGAAACCGTTTGTTTAATTTAGAAGGGGGAAACATTATCGTTTTAAAACCCCTCATGAGCAATTTTCTAGAAGAGGTCTTTTTCTCCAGTATATTGGATATGCTGAAGCATTTGAACATATCTTGCTGTCCTCTTAGGGTTTTTTTTGTTTTTTTTGTTCTAACGTCCATCTATTTCTCTCTGCTTACTGTAAACTAACTGTATCTGACTGTAGTCTTTATGTACTAAACTAAAACCCTTGGAGAAGCACTAAATGTTGTTGGTCTGTGTCTCAGTGAGAATGGTGTTGAAGATGAGGAAGATCTATATGACTGTGTGTATGATGATGATGAGGGAGGAGAGGTGTATGAAGACCTGATGAAGGTTGAGCTGGTACAGCCACAGGTGAGTTCACTGAAATGCTTTATATATAAACATGTTTTGGGTTGCAAGTCATAAAATGCCATCTGTTTCACTGCTAATTACAGAAACAAGCCGAGACAGACATAAGAAGCTGTTGTCTGATGGAAATCAAACAGACTGAGGAGAAATACACAGAGACGCTGGACTCCATAGAGAAAGTGAGGCCACTTTATAACTGCACAGTCAGACCTGCTGTAATATTATAGCTTTAATGCATTGTAAAAGATCTGCAGAGTGTCTGCTAGATGTAATGTACCACATCATTTGTAGACCATAGTAACCACAGGTAAAATCATGGCTAAATCTTTTTACCATGTTTAGATGTAACTTACTGTTCAATATTTTAATGATACCCATGGCTGAATACCATAGAGTACCAGTTATTGTTACAGTTGCCTTCTAGTAACTTGCTATAAGCTACCATTATCATCACATTAAAGAAATTAAAATGACAAAGATTATGAAAACAATGTATGGCTTTGAAAATGCTTAAAAAAATAGCCTAAACACATTTAGAAACTATAACTATCTTTAACAAATTATTATTATTATTATTATTATTATTAATGTTTATTTTAAATCTTTGCATGAATATACAATGTTTCTATTATAGTTACTGTAATAAAACCATGGTCAATTTCCACAATGGATTAAAAAAAATCATTATTTTGTAATATAACTTTATTTCTGTTGTTGTTATTTATTTATTTACTTATTATTATTATTATTATTATTATTATTATTATTATTATTATTATTATTATTATTTATGTATTTATAATAATAATAATAATAGTAGTAATTGATTTGTTTATTTTAAATCTTAGTACGGATATACAACATTTTCATTGTAGTAATTATAATAAACCATGGTCAATTTCCACAGTGGATCAAAGAATCATTATATTGTAATACAGCTTTATTTATTTATTTATTTACTTATTTCTTTATTAATGGTAGTATAGCAGTAGTATTTATATATTTATAATAATAATAATAATAAGAAGAAGAAGAACAATAATAATAATAATGATGATGATGATGATGATGATGATAATAATAATAATTTTATTTGTTTGTGTTTATTTTTAAATGTGTTTGTGTTTATTTTTAAATCTTAGTATGAATATACAACATTTCTATTGTAGTTACTGTAATAAAACCATGATCAATTAAATAATTAGTGTAATTATTTTGTAATATACTGTAGCTTTATTGCTGTTGTTGTTATTTACTTATTTATTTATTTACCATTATTATTATTATTATTATTATTATTATTATTAATAGTAGTAGTAGTAGTACTATTTATGTATTTATAATAATATAATCATAATCATAATAATCATAATCATTATTTATTTGTTTATTTTAAATCTTAGTAATAATATACAACATTTCCATTGTAGTAAATATAATAAAACCATGGTCAATTTTCACAGTGGATCAAAGAATCATTATATTGAAATACAGTTTTATTGTATTTATTTATTTATTTAGTAGTAGTATTTATATACGTATAATAATAATAATAATTATTATTATTATTATTATTATTATTAAGATTTTATTTTAAATCTTAGTATGAATATACAACATTTCTTTTATAGTTACTGTAATAAAACGGCAAATTTCCACAAAGATTTATTTTATTGCAATATAACCATATCACCTTCTTAATTTTTATATATATTTTTTCTTCACCCATAGTTCTTTATGAAGCCTCTGGGACAGTCACTGTCCGGTGTGGAGATCGAGAAAGTGTTCATCAATATACCAGTGAGTCACAAACTACCTCTAATTGAGGACACATTTTAGCATGAATCTCACTGTCATTGTTCTTATCGCCTCATATTTTGATGTTCTGTATTGCACCAGGACCTTGTGAAGGTGCACACAAGTCTTCTGAGGGAGGTCCAGGATTCAGTGCTCATGCATAACGCCAGTAACCTGTTTCAGATCTTTATAAAATACAAAGAAAGGTAACTGATTTATCTCTTTAGCTCTTAAAAGAACAAAACCCTCCTCCCCCTTCTCACATGTGTCTGTTTTCTGTGTGATAGGTTAGTCCTGTATGGGAAATACTGCAGTCAAGTAGAATCAGCCATTGCATGTTTGGATGACATCTGTAAGAACAGAGAGGATGTCAGGCAGATGTTAGAGGTAAGACATTGTCAGATTGTATTCATGAAACATCTTGGGGTATAAGTGGCACTTTCCATCCATGAATACAATGCACTTTTTTTAGCATTAAAGGCACAAATATTTGTTCTGAGAACTGTTGGAAATGTTCAGAAGAACCACTATCTAACGTACAATTAACTGACTATCTAATATTTTCATAAAAAAGTGTCATTTAAATAATACAATCTATTTGTGCTCTGCAGTTTTTACTAGGGGTGTCGAAATTAATCGTTGCATCGATGCATCGCGATGCGGACGTGGACGATTCTGCATCGATGCAGTAATAGACCATAATCGATTATAGCCTATGACGTCATTTGCATACGCGCTTGTCACGCGAGTATTAAAAATGCACTCTCTATTTTAAAATCTGAGCTTGGCTTTTTCCCACATATGGCACATGTGCGCTAGAAACAATCGCGGCGGCTTCATTGCACAGAATATGTGCTGTGAGACACGTGCACGTTGCTTAACAGTACTTCCACTCGCTGTTATTTTAGTCTTACTTTAGATATGCTTTCATTTCTGCCGTTTAGAATGCAGTACGTATTACGCATGTTTCACATTCTCCGTTTGCAGTGTGTATGCGGTCCATGTGGGTTACATATGCGGTGCAGAAGCAGCACGGACTCATTGTGCTTTCACACAGGAGGCGTTTGCAGTCCGCTCCAGATCCGCGGCTGTTTACCACAAACAACATTAATCCATTATTTTCATTTCAAATCCAAACGTTGTTAGCCTATACTGAAAGTGCTTTTTCAGCATTGTGGTGATCCTCTTTTATCACAGTACAGTTACACAATCTGTCATAGACATATTCAGGTAAACTCAATTAATATAAACAACGTATTAAATGCATTTGGCTTCTAGATTTGTATATTAAGTTGCTCAAGCAAGTGGAAACAGATTTAAACACAGCATATAGCCTACTTTTCACAAATATTTTAAATTAAAACTTACCACTGACAGAAACAGTCGGCTCTTGTGCCTTTTACATTTAAATCTTTATTACAAGCAGTCCCGCAGGTCTTAAAGAACTTTGTTTTCTACCTCCACAAGACACAAGTGCATATGTTGCCTTGTTTATCTAAAAGTGCACTTTTCTTTGTTTTAAACCTAGCCAAAAAGCCTGTGAAACACAGTAGACTTTAATTATATCTATTTTTTGTGAAATTACTACATTTCCATGTCAATCCATGTTCATTTTTACTATCAACAAAGCCCTGTCTCTTTAATTCAGCGCGTGCAGCACAGCAAAAATAGACTCTGTGCGGAAACGATCGCTGCACTGCTGCAGACGCACCGCTCCCGCGTGCAGTGTGAACGCTTTAATCCGTTAACATGGGTGCGGAAAAAAATACGCACCGCAAATGGAGTATGTGTGAAACAGGCGTTAGATGCACGAAACTCACATGCGCATTATGTTTCTCCTGAAGCTTGCGGCTGCGGTTAAATGCACTTGCATCTACTTTTATGATACGAAATTGATGTAAACACAGTCAGTTATGTTTTTAGAATAGGACAAAACATCGGATATGTCGAAATAGATTTGTGCATTAGTGTGAATGCAGTCTATTAAAGCTGCCAGTGTCTATGATCTCATCAGTTAATCAATTGGTAATAATGCTGAGGAAAAAAGGAAAACCCATAACTAAACCCGCACCTGAAAGTGCTTTTTGTTTATCACTTGTAATTGTCTTTCCCCCCTTTATTACTTTATTTGCTTTTATATTTTGAAGCTATATTTACTTTTAATTAACAATAATTAATTAATTATATATTAATTAATTAATTAACAATTATTTTAAAAAGTAGCCTGCTTATATATAATTTAATAAAAATGCACAAAATAAATTTGATATAATCGTGATGCATTGTGATGCATCGTGATATCGAATTGAATCGAATCGTTGACATGAATCGTGAAATCAGTGCCGATTCACACCCCTAGTTTTTACATGATTTTGCTTTCCCTCATAAAAATAATGTAACATTTCTAAAACGTGTGACGCTCAAGAAGTGACTTTATTTAGACCCTTTGTACAGCATGACATTAACCTGTTATGAAATGATTCATAAAAATACTTATGTTTCACTACCAAAATTTAACTGATACTATTATTTGCTGTTAGACAGTGACACCTGCTGGTTGAGAACAGTGCAGAACATTTCAGAACATTTCATGTTAGCATTTTGCTCTCTTCATATATTTACAGAACAGTCATATGTGGTTTTTCTTTGTTATTAATTTCAGTTATGTTCCAAACGGGCAAATAACGGGAAGTTTACTCTGAGAGATCTGCTGGTGGTTCCGATGCAGAGAGTTCTGAAGTATCACCTTCTTCTACAGGTTTGAAACATTTTGCTGTATTCCTGCACCACAAACATTTACCTGAACATTTAACTAAGTACTTTATTTTTAATCTTTTTTTTTTAGTATAATTGAGATACTATAGTAGTTTTTATTCATATTATCATTATTTTTTTCGTTTTAATTTTAGTTTTAGTAATTTTGTTCTGTTTTTTTTGCCTTTTTTATTAGGCTATTTAGGTTTATATTAAGTTTTTTGTAAATATCTCTGCATAATATAATATAATATAATATAATATAATATAATTTAATCATTTTTAGTTATTTTAGTACATCAAATTAAACTAAATGAAAAAGAGACATTTTCCTTGGTAGCTAACTGATATATATATATAATTTCAATTATTATATATATATATAGACATATATATATATATATATATATATATATATATATATATATATATATATATATATATACATATAACAACCCTGCTTTAAAAGTGACATGAAATGCATAATAACTGTAATGTGACACATTTGTATGTGAATATTCAGCAGGAAATAATGTAGTTATTGATTGGAACATTAAACATTAAACCACGTTAGGCTATGAAATACTTTATTATTATTAATAAATACTTTATTATTATTAATAAATAAATTCTATCTATCTATCTATCTATCTATCTATCTATCTAATATAGTAATATTATTAAAGTTTAACATTACTATAATTACTATAAATTAGAGATAAATATATTGTTAGTAATTTTTTTCAGAATAATATGCACTGATTAATGTGCCCTGATTTAAGATGAGAAATAGGATAAATATTTCTTTCGTGTTGTCTTTAAATGACTGCATTACTGCTAATGTCCACTAGAGGCAGTGGAGTCCATGTTTTACTCTTCCATAGAGAAGCAGCATAATGCATGTATGAAATCCACCAGTAGGGGGCAGTGTAATATAACCCAGATTCCTCCAGTAGGGGCAGAGTAATCCACATAATGGAAAAGCAGCATGCTTTATCCAGTCGTGTATGTTTGGTCTGGCCCTTTTCCACAAACATTTCACGAAGACTGCCATGAATATTTCATAGTGTGTCTCTGTCCATCACACGTTAGGTCTACTGCATGACCCATATGAGGGGATTTAGAAATAAATGTGAACGAAGGCGAGAGAGAAATAGAAAAGCAGAGAGAAGGAGATGCGCATAGCGTGTGTGGACTGAAGCCACCGCAATCCTCCTTCTGTTGCAGGAACCTTTTGGCTCTCAGCGGACAGAACAGCGAAGGTGTTTTCTCTGTGTGTGTGTGTGTGTGTGTGTGTGTGTGTGTGTGTGTGTGTGTGTATGCGTCTACTTAGCATGCCTGCAAGGCTGTCCACAGCTCAGTTCACCTCCCTGCCCATCTGGCCAGCTGTGAGTTTAGAGAAAGTGTGTTTGTGTGTGTGTGTGTGTGTGTGTGTGTATGAGGCAGGCGGTGCAGATAGAGCGTCTGTCTGTCTGCTGCCCCTCTGGAGAGCAGGCTAGCGTGTGACAGACTGTCTTTCTCTGCTCTTTGCTCTAATGGAGGAAGCCTTGGCCTTTGAGAGAAAGAGCAAGCCAGCTTTACATAAGTTTTAAAATTCATTAATAATCTAATATGAAAGATTCTAATAAATTTATTTAAATGAAACGTTGAAATGATTAATGAAATTGATTTGAATGAACGTTGAAAATAGTAAGAAATATTTCCTGAGCACCAAATCAGCCTATTAGAATGATTTCTGAAGGATTCAGTGTTATTTTAGTATTATTTCTATTATAGTTTTTCTTAATATTTTGAAATAGCTTTTAATTGTTTTGTTTGCTATTTTTCACGTTTATACTTTTAGTAATTTTATGTGCTTTGTCATTTTTATTAGTTTTTCAGAAATATTACTTGAATTAGGTTTTTATTTATTTATATTTTATTTTATATTTTGTTTTATTTATTTTGTTTAATTTATTTTTATTTCAGTTTTAGTTTTTAATTATTTCCAGTTAATTTTAGTGTCTCAAAAACATATTTCAGTTAGTTTCCAAGGCAACGTTTCTAATTTCTGTTTAGTTTTGAACATAAATATTAAATTTTATTTTAATTTCAATGAACAATAGCATTTTAATAGTTTGCGTTTTAGTTATAGATTACTATAATAACTGTGAAAGGTTCATGTTACATTGAAGACTGAAGTAATGGCTGCTGAAAATTCAGCTTTGCAGCACATATTAAACTTTTTTTGTTGTTGTTGTAATAACAGTTTACAATATTACTGTCTTAGCTGTATTTTTGATCAAATAAAATCCTTGGTGAGCATGAGACTTCTTCCAAAAGCATTCAAACATTTTTACTGGCCCTAAACTTTTCAATGATAGTGTATGTCCAGATTTTGAAAATGATATTTTTACTGTAACTGTACAAAGAAGGGGGAAGACAAATCAGGATGTAAAATGTACAGACATACAAAGTTATGCTTTTAAGAAACTGTTCCAACTAAACAATAAATATCAGTTTAAAGGGGTAATATTTTTTTGAGAATAAATTTTGAGCATAATTTGAACAATTGGGTAGTTATTAGACATAAAAAGGTGCAAAGTGGGCCAGACATTATAATACTGCGATGTAGGCCTGTGAAATCACATTCGAACGATATTCTTCTGGAATTCTGCAAACGTTTAGATAAGAGATTGGCTGCATTTTATTTCTGCAGTAATCTCTGTGTTCGTGTCATACCTCCTTTCTGTCTCTCTCTCTATCTCTCTCTCACTGTGTGAGGGCAGAAGGAAGTGAGAATGAAAAATAAGGTGATGTCCGTCTCTCTGCTGATAATAATGCGCAGGTTCAGCTTGACTGACGCAGGGGATTTGGCTTGTGCTGGATGGCAATATATCTCTTAGGCCAAAAGGAAGCCATTTATCAGACCTGAGTAAAGGACATTCATAGCACCCTCCCTTATCCTACAGACTGGCCCAGATGTCTTGTTTACTTCATCCCGGAGCAGGAAGGCAATTTCAACCCCACAAAAACCTTTTGCTTCTCATTTCAATTCTTGAACCTGCGATGCAGGCTGGGATATTATTTCAGCTTGGGTGTGTGTGGCCAAAAGCGAAAGTAAGATAGAAAGACATGCCATGCTGTGTGTGTTTATATTATCATTGTATTGTAATGCTTGCCACATAATCACCTTGTTTATTTTATTATTTTTGGCTTACTCTTTGAATTGTATCAGAGCCGCCTCCTGTTTTTCAGAGAAAGAATTGATGAATACACATGTAAAATCAAATAAAATTCTCACAATGTAACCACTTTATTAATGCACCATCCTGCTCAACTAATAATAAATATTGGAAATCCCATAAAAACATTTCCTCCTGGGTTCAATTCCATGGTTAGTACATTTAATAATTTATTTTAATTTATTATATTTTTTCTATCAATTAAAATGCAATTTTATTATAATAGGAGTGTTTCAGAGGAATATTTTTTGTGATACGTTTATATACTAATAAATATTTAAGTGGATAAAAAATGTCAGTGCAATTATTAAGCTATCTTTCTTTAAAAATGAAATGAAAACAAATTCTAAAAAAATTAAGACAAAATAAATAATGGATAGTTTTGTAAAGTCCCATTCTGTTTCATTGACTTAGGGAAAAAAGTCAAATTATCACCCTGATATAACACAATTACTTAATTCAAAACACCAGAGCATGATGTTACATTTCAGATGACTGCTATCTAAATGTTCTCTCCATATTGTTGGTAAACAATCTGCAGTGTGATGAGTAGGAGTTATGAGAGCGTGTGAGAGTGACAGATGTCCTCCGGCACGGCTTCGCTCCTGTACATCTGACTGTCTGCTGCGTTCATCATCATCTGGTGATCATAAGACATTGAGACACGGCCCGTGAAGACTCAGCCGTCTCATATCCCGCTTTCTTCCTGACAGGAACTGGTGAAACACACCCATGATGCCACAGACAAGACTAATTTACGGCAAGCGCTGGACGCCATGAAGGTGAGTTGAGCATTAGAACGTCCATTTCATAAGATGTCTGTTGCCGGGACTTATGGATAGTGGTCCATTGAGAAGCCTGGACCAATGTGAACGCTTATATGAACCATAAAATGATACATGGTATATATGGCCTTATAGTAATTTATAAATATAAATATAAATTATAATATAATTTTTAACTTGAAAAATAATTTTTATATATATGATTTTTCAATTATTTTTACATTTTATATTGTTTTTTTTTTTTTACCTTTCTCTGTACACACACACACACACACACATATATATATATATATATATATATATATATATATATATTTTTTAATTTATTTAAAAATTTCATATCGTTTTTTTGACATTTCAGTGTAAAAATACAACAAAAAGAAATGTTAATACAAAAATATAAATTAGAAATATGCTTCAGTGTTTTTTTTCCCCTATTTTTTCCTTCCTCCTCTCTTCAGGCATTTTAATCACCATTCTTGATTGATATTAGAGGCCTTGTTCAATTTGAAATTACAATAGTGACAAATTTCTTTCTCTTAGTTTTTTTGGGATGTGCATGCATCAAGTTTTTCGTAAGAAAAGCTTTTGTTGAAAATCAATGTGGCCCTCTTGACTAAGACATGATCGAGATGGTGCCGAATGCATCTTGACAGGTAACTATCCGTTAATTGAGGCAAATCAAGCTGAGAAGATTGTGCAGATTGCACCGAGGGCTGTGATGATTTCATTTGGATAAATTAGCCACTTAGCATTGATTGGGGTATCAGGCTAACGCGGTTAACCTCCTCAAGTGCTCCACTTTAAAGATCCTCGCGGTGGGTGATCCAGCCCCCCACTCTCTGATTATTCTAGATACGCGATGATGAATGAGTCGCTAAACTCCACTCACGGGAATGGCGGGCACTGTGTTCGGAATGAGATTTGTCAAATAAGTCACGCTTTTCAGACGCTAAATTTTATTTTACATTTTTAGACGGAAATGAGTCCCTTGAAAACATCACATGGGCCAACATTGTCAGTAAGGAAGCTAGAGAGGAAGTATTGTTATTTTTAGCGCACAACTAGAAAGACTTCCTTGTGTATCCTCAGGTCAAAGTCTCAGTGTGTTGAATGTTATGGTGTTGTGTTTGTGTTTCAATCTCTGCAGGATCTGGCTCAGTATGTCAACGAGGTGAAGAGAGACATCGAGACTCTACGAGACATCGACCAGTACCAGAAATCTATAGAAAACCTTGTGAGCAAAATCATGTTTTATATAGATTACGATTTAAAAGCAGTTTTGAGGAAGCTACTGCAAAAACTACACTTTTAAAACAGTATATAGCTAAATTATAACCCAAAAAGACAAATTTTCCACCTATTTTCCCATTGCACTGGAGTTGTTTTAGGTCTTAAATTGTTTTAATTTTTTAAAATTAATTAAATAAATAAATAAATAAATACATACATAAAATCAATTCAGATTCTATTTTAGAGATTTTTATCGAGAATTGATTTTAAGAATCTTAATCTCTTTAAAAATTAAAAACTGTTTCACACTGTGATATTGTCCAAATTATTTAGTATTACACATAAATTGTTTAAAATGTATCTATTTACAGTTTATAATCAATTTACATATAATAAACTATAAATTAACAATAAATGTAAAAACTATATATAGAAACTAAAAATTGTGCTTTTTCATTTTTAAATATCTAATAAAACAATACAAAAAAGGAATTTGTTAAAATATTTTAGTATTTAACAAACTACATATTTCACTACAAAAAAAACAAAAAAACATTAAGATCATTAAATTAAATCAATTAGTGAATCATTAACCATTCATTTTACTAACTGGAAATTTACTTACTATGAATCACACTTTGCAGTGCAACTTGAGAGAGAGGTTTTTCAGAAACTGCATTTGATTATTTCTTCAGCTCGTTTTGTTAAAAGACTGTGTGTTCCCTTTTATGCTACACTTGCTGAAAAAAAAAAGTGCTAATGTATGTTCCTGGAAAAGCTGAACTATTTTAAAAACACCCAAGATAGTGTCAGACTACTGAAAAATGCACTGATTTGCATGCCTACTTTTTGTTAGTTTTTCTCCAACACTGCTCAAAGTAGTTAAGCAGAGACAGTATGAACAGTTTTGTGGAACTTTAAGTCTAACTTAAGAGCATTGACCCTAGTAGCATACAAGCATGTCTGCATTGAGTTTACACCATTTTTGTGTTCTGTAGAATCAGTCTCTTCGTAACTACGGGAGACCGAAAGGTGACAGCGAAGTGCGAGTAGCTTCAGTCGACAAACGAGCCAAACAAGACAGGTGAGATGATTAAAGTGTGGAATACTGCTCAGCCTGAAACTCCGCAAGTCTTTACTAAGGCCTAAGGGTTATGAAGGTACCACCCTCAAGCGCTCCTCTTGTATTTTCTCTCTCCCTTTTGATCTATGCCGTTCGTCTGCTGCAGGCACATCTTCCTGTTTGACGCTGCCGTGATCGTATGCAAACGACGAGGAGATAACTACGAGATGAAGGAGGTGATTGACCTCCACTCCTTCAAGATCACCAACAACCCGACCTCAGACAGAGAAAACCGAAAGGTGCGCAGCCGGTCTCGTAATTGCCGGCAAAGTTCGCTGCTCCAAAGCCGAGGGCAGCAAATGTGCTGTTATGCTGTCGTGCCATAATCAGTTACTGCAGTAGAGCAGCTTTCATTCGCACAGATGGTGTTTCCTATTAAAAACTGTCTAGCGACTGCTAACGAACGCAGCCGACACCAGACACAGCTAAATTAGAAAACATGATGTCATTTGTTATATTACATTACGTGCTGCTGTGCCAGGATGATTATTCGTTAGATAATGCTGTAAATATTACATGTACAAGATAGAGAGAGTGTGTGCAAGAAAGAGAAATTATGCTGGTAAACACATGTAACGTAAACATCGCTATTATTATTAGGGTTAATCTAGGGTACTTTGTAAATAATGATGACTCAAATTGTCTGATTTGTTGAGGGAAGCTGTTTTTTGTTCATTTAAGTGGTCAGAGTCCTGGCTAATAATAATAATGAGTGAAAAAAAAAAAAAAATTAGCAGGTATTTGCTTTTTATGGAAGCCCGTTTAAACCACTAAATAAAAAAATAAAGGTAATTGCAACTTTTTGTCTCATTATTCTGACTTTTTTTCTCACAATTGTGAGTTTACGTCTCACAGTTTTTCAGAATTGCATGATATAAATTATATAACGATATAAACGATATAAATGATATAAAGTCCGAATTTGGAGATATAAACTCATAATTCTGAGAAATGAAGTCAGAATTGCAAGACTTTTTTCTCAGAATTGCGAGTATATATCTTGCAATTTTGACTTTATAACACGCAATTGTTATTAAGTCAGAATATAAACTCGCAATTCGGAGAACATATCAGCCCCCCACCCCCCTCAGAACTGGATTTTATAAACAATAGCGAATTTATATCTCACAATTCTGAAAAAAAGTCTGAATTGTGAGAAAAAAGTCAGAGTTGTGAGTTTTTATCTTGCAATTCTGACTTTTTTTCTCGGAATTGTGAGTTTATATCCTGCTGTTCTGACTTTATAACTCGCAATTGCGAGTTTGTATCTCACAATTCTGAGACAAAAAGTAAATTGCGAATTCATATTACGCAATTCTGAGAAAAAAGGCGGAATTATGAGATAAAAACTCGCCATTACCTTTTTTTTTATTTTTTATTCAGTGTTGGAAACCGGCTTCCATAGGCTTTTTTTCTTTTTTAAATAAAATTAAACATACTGCGCTCTTGTGATCCATTCACGCGATCTACTTAGTAATTTATTTATTTCTATTTTTTAAGTTGTGAATATTTCTCATAATTTTTCATTTATTTATTTATTGTTGTCAGTCATTAATACTTATATTCAGCAAGGATGCATTACATTGATTAGATGTGACAGTAAAAAGTTTTTTCAGATGCTGTTCTTTTGAAAGCTCTTCATCAAAGAATCTTAAAAAATATTAAGTGGCAAAGCTGTTTTAAACATTTCTAATATGAAATCAAATCAGCATATTAAAATGATTTCTTGTGACACTTAAGACTGGACTAATGATGCTGAAAATTCAGCTTTGCCATCACAAGAACAAATTACATTTTAAAATATATTAAAATAGAAAACATTAAATGTTAATAATATTGTCCAATATTACTATATTTACTGTATTTTTATCAAATAAATACAGTCTTGGTGAGCATAAGAAATTTCTTTTAAATATATGAAAAAGGGAGCCTAGACTTTTGAATGATAGTGTACATAATATTCACATGCAAAAAGCATGTTAATGCCAGGCCATAGAGACTTTTAAAAGTTAATTTTTCCAACCAAATCCCTTACTGTTCATTAATCTAATAATTTCAGACAGCTTATTGACTTGCATTCTCTATGCCTTTGTTCACATTGCAAACAAAAAAGATGTTTGTTTTTGGAATCTGACTGTCCATACTGTCATATCTTGCAAATGATGAAATCTGATCCATTTGTTCAGTGCAGTCAATAACTACATCAGTTGGAATATGATGTAAACCTCAACACAGTGCTAACAGACGATAACAGGATGACCCTGCTAGAGTCCTGCATAAAGAACAGTGACCCCCTCGCACCATCATGTGGTCTAGAGCTTTGTAGTCTCATACTTGTTAGAGCGTCTTTGATGTTTCGAATCAAACGGCTTTAAGACGGTGTTTGTCTTTGCTTTAACTGTGCATGTGTGTGTGTGTGTTTTGCATTTATAACATGGATGTTCTTGCTTTCTCTCTTTCTTCCAGTGGTGCCACGGATTCTACCTCACACACAATCAGGGTCAGAATGGCTTTGAGTTCTTCTTTAAAACCAAGGAACTGAAGAAGAAATGGCTGGAGCAGTTTGGCATGGCTTTGTAAGTGTGTGTTTTGTCGTCTCTGAAGGTCTACACTGTACTGTCTTGTTTTTCAGGTTTGTTATCTGTCTTGACAACAGACACAAAAGCGTGATGTAGCTACGACAGTATGTCCTGGCCCTGATTCAAGCCTAAAACACCATTAGTGTTTATTTTTACTACAGAACAAGCACAGTAATGAGGACAGACTTGCTGAGCCAAGCATTTTTGCAGTGGTGTACCTTATAAGACATAATGTGACCCAAAGGGTTTTCATTCCATCAGAGTGGTTGGTTCAGTTTTGCAGATAGACTAGTATATACCAAGTCTTTTTCATTTAGTTAGTTTGGTTGTTTTAAAGAGGATATATTCTGCACTTTTGCAGCAGGTATTTTTATCCCTAAAGTCAACTTATTATGTTTCTTGCACCAAAACCTGTCATAATTTAGTGTTATATGACCATTTTTCACCCTCTCTCTGATCTTTACAGGAATAGCTCACTGAAAATTTGAATTCAGTTATTTACTGACCCGCATGTTGTTACAAACCTGTATGACTTTCTTTCTTCAGTGGAACACAAATAAAGAATGGTTGTGTTTACTCTTGCAGTTAAATTGAATGGGGACAGGATCTTAAAAGAAATATTAAAAGAAAAGAAATATAAAGTTTAAAGAAATATTGCACTGGAAAATTGTAATAATAAAAGTGACCCATATTACTCATGCACTATATTTCAAGTCATATAAAACTATATGATTGCTTTGTGTGACAGATGCCAATTTAAAAAAAAAAAAAGTTATTCATTGATAATCTTTGCCATAAGAACTCAAGAATCAGTGGGATTGGATCATTGAGTTTAACCAGATCAATCTGATTTCTGAATGAAAAACTAGATCGACTGACACATTAAAAAGAATGAACTCAAAATAAAGGTTTGGTCACAATACAAAAATAGTCCTAGGTGAAAATAGTCCTAGATTTTTGCTTGTTCCTCACTTAACTATCATATTACTAATGGACCACATATATGTTAACTTGATGGTGCTTTCATTATTTTTTGAAGCTTTATTTATTTTTATTATATGAAAAAGAGTGACTAGTTACTATTTCTAAATTTTTATGGGTTCTGAACAGTATGAGGATGAGTTTGAAACAAGCTGTTTTTGTTGAAGTACTATTCTTTTAAGATTTCTATGTTAACTGAAAATAATAGTGAACTTGTTTTGATATTTAAACATGGGTAGTTTCTGATATTGCATATTAGAATATATTATTTCTACATGGTACATCAAAAAAGTGCAAAAAATCCTGTTTTCTATGATATTTCTCTTTTAATTTATACACATCCAGAGGCTTTTTATCTTCCTTCACTTTAATTTTATTCCATTTACTATTCTTAGGAGAGTCAGATTCAAGTAAATCTTTGTATTATGAAATACTAAGGCAATAAGTAATCCCACAGCGTACCTATGAGAGAAAGAAAGTGAGAAAATATATTTATAATTCCTGGCTGATGACAGCAACAATCAGTAAAATGCAGATGAAAAACGCAATAAACCATCAGACAAGTAATCTACCAAATTTCAGATGTCATGCATATCCAAAAAGGGCACATCCACAACAAAAAAAAAAAAGAGACGAGAGAAAAAAAGTTTAATGCACCAAAGACAGGAGACAGGGCTCTGATTAATTAGATAACACGTTTTTAACAGATTTATCTGAAGGACTCATTAATTCTGGAGAACAGTGGTGAGTCAGTGCTCTCTTTCTCTCTGTCATGTGTCATCAGATCAGTCTGCAGCTGAAAGCTGATTGGATATCAGTGCTGTTACACACTCTGAGCGCTAATGACATGACATCAGCACGCACAGACAGCTCTCTCATCTGTCCGTCATTTGTTAATGCATTTATTATGAGGGCACTCGCCACTCAAGCGTTATTCGAGATAGATCGAGAGAAAAAACAGAAAGGGGGTGAAGGGTCTTGGACTATAAAACAGTAATAGTTCTATAGATGACATCATGACTCTTGCTCATGCTGTAATTAGTAGTGTACACTAAAGCAGCATCACTATTGCTTTCTATTTTGAATTATTTTAAAATGTAATTTATTTCTGTTTTTCAGCAGCTATTACTCCAGTCTTCAGTGTCACATGATCCTTGAGTCTATTTAAAATAGACTTGTCTTCAGTAACAATTTATGAATCATTTTGTTTCAAGATCAAGAAGTACATTACTACATAATATTATAAAACAAATCATTATTTAGAATATACATTTTAAATGTCTTTTATAGTTTGTGCAGTACATTCAGGGATTCATAAGTAGCGTCCTAGCTTTGTGTTATTGAGAAAATGCAAATATCTAGTTACCCTTATGTGTCTTAAGAGAAAATCACAGCTGATTGGATGGTGGGAGCAGACGACAGATGGAAACGAGCAGTTCTGTGTTCATGAGTTATGGTTATGCAAAAAGGTCTTCAGACTTGTTTTTAACACCCACTTCCTCTCTCTCTTTCTCTCTCAACAGATCGAACATCTGTCCAGAGAGCGGGAAAAGTAATTTCCATGAGTTCCGCATGCACACCTTTGAGACGACCACATCCTGCAGCTCATGTAAAATGCTGCTGAGGTGAGCTCACCATAGAGGCTTTATGAAATGACACAGTTTACCCACAATGCACCTTAATAAAGTCGATATTGCACCTTGAGAAAGTGAGAAAGGTAAAGAGAGCAGCAGTGGTAAATCAAGTGTATGTATCAACATCACTTCAGTGATTTCAGAATTGATAAATTGGCAGATGATGGATGTATCTATGGTCCAATCATAGTAGAGTATGTAGGTGTGGATAAAAGCATGTAGATCATTCCTGAATAATTGTATAATGAAAGACATATCTATCTATCTATCAATCTATCTGTCTGTCTGTCTGTCTGTCTGCCTGCCTGCCTGCCTGCCTATCTATCTATCTATCTATCTATCTATCTATCTATCTATCTATCTATCTATCTATCTCTCTATCTATCTATCTATCTATCTGGGTCTATCTGTCTATCTGTCTGTTTATCTGACTGACTATCTATCTATCTATCTATCTATCTATCTATCTATCTATCTATCTATCTATCTATCTATCTATCTGTCTGTCTGTCTGTCTGTCTGTCTGTCTGTCTGCCTGCCTGCCTGCCTGCCTGCCTGCCTGCCTATCTATCTATCTATCTATCTGGGTCTATCTGTCTATCTGTCTGTTTATCTGACCGACTATCTATCTATCTATCTATCTATCTATCTATCTATCTATCTATCTATCTATCTATCTGTCTGTCTGTCTGTCTGTCTGTCTGTCTGTCTGTCTGTCTGTCTGTCTGCTTGCCTGCCTGCCTGTCTGTCTGTCTCTATCTATCTGTCTGTCTGTCTGCCTGCCTGTCTCTATCTATCTATCTATCTATCTATCTATCTATCTATCTATCTATCTATCTATGTCTGTCTGTCTGTCTGTCTGTCTGTCTGTCTCTATCTATCTGTCTGTCTGTCTGTCTGTATCTATCTGTCTGTCTGTCTGTATCTATCTATCTATCTATCTATCTATCTATCTATCTATCTATCTATCTATCTATCTATCTGTCTATCTGTCTGTCTGTTTATCTATCTATCTATCTATCTATCTATCTATCTATCTATCTATCTATCTATCTATCTATTTGTCTATCTGTCTGTCTGTCTGCCTGCCTGCCTGCCTGCCTATCTATCTATCTATTGTGCTGTCATACTTTCTATTTATATATTGTTCTATATATCTATCCATTAATATATATCTGTCCTATATATATCGTATATATTTATTCATCATTCTATTTTTTATTTATTTTCTCAGAGGAGTCTTCTATCAAGGGTACCGCTGCTCCAAATGTGGCGCTGGCGCCCATAAGGAGTGTCTTGGTAGGGTGGACGTCTGTGTCAGCAGTGCCGGTGAGCCCCGCATTCAACACAACAAAATCGTTCTAGCAATTTCTGTGCATACACATTATGAAGCGTCTATTTGCAGAGCTGCGCTGGAGCCTCTGGCTTATGTTTCAGCGTTATGTGATGTCTTACCTCACTGCACACTAATGATTGACCTACACTGTAGTGTAACAGACAGGGCAATAAAAGTTGTCAACAGAGATTCCTAATAACAACCTAGGCCACATAGATAAGCGTGATGTGTGATGACAAACAGACAAACAGGCTTGGTTGGCTTCCTGAACCCATGATGTATGCATGTGTGTGCGTGCCTGCCAACAGTGCCAGCTCTTATTGTTCTAGGCATTAGTCAGGGCTGTCGTAGAATTTCCTTGTTCTCGTTTTCATGCACAGCTGAGCTCTTTCTAAACTCCCATCATCAACTTCTGCACATCCCATGTCCCATTAGCTAATCTGATTGTGCTTTCAGCTAGCAATAAGAGTGTAGCTTTGTTTAATACATTCATACAATTCATTATGCAGAATTCTACATATTTCACCCCCCAAAAATATGCAAAATAAATACAGGAAAAGATTTCTGGGATATGGAAAGTCAAATATATTTGGTAGATTCCCAAGCTCTCAAAATTCTGGTACCTCTGACTCATTATCTCACATCACAGGAACGATGATGTGAGATTCTGCTGTACCACATATGGCTCTTAGGGCACAAAATAAAAGAGACAGATCAGATTATTAGAAATGAATTAGATTTTTTTGCCTTTATCGGATGAATCATTTTGGAATATGGATTTAATTGTATTATTTTGTTCATGATCATATATATATATATATATATATATATATATATATATATATATAGTTGTTTTTTTTTTCTTTTAGAAGTGTGAAAAGTTCCATGCAGAGGGTGTGTGTTTGTCGAGTCTGGCCTCTTTGTTGTTTTGTACACAAAGTTCCACTCTGTGTGTTTATGTGCATGCCTGTGTATACGCACGCCTGTGTGTGTGTATGTGTGTGTGTTACTAGCCCTAGAGGTGTACACTTGTGCAACAGGACAAAGTTCGCAATATACACTCCAAGTACAGGCCCGGCCTCTGCCTCAGGAGCCAATGAGACTGGCTCCTAGTGCATAACTCCATCTAGTCCGGCCCCTCATGTCAATTTAGCTCACACAGCTGTCAGGTACCTGCAGTATAGCAAAACAAATCGTAAAAGTTCACAGCACAACATGTTCCACACACTCTAATGACAGCGTCTGTACAGTGTGTTCGTCTGAAAGTGTAGATTGACTCTAACCATGCCTGTTTTCAACATGCTTGCAGATTCCAGCTCTTATGGATCACAGGTGAGGGTTTTTGTTCCTTTTCTAGTGAATCTGCCCTACAGGGTCTCATTTACTCCTATTGATTACCATTTAAAATAGAAAATTCTCTTTTACAATGCATTTTAAAGTTGCTGTGGCATCATTCATGGAATTGTTACTGAAGAAATATTACTTTGTTAAAGTTTGATTGCCTGGTTATGGGGGAAACATTATGAGATTGTTTCTAGCCCAGAGTTCATTGCAGTTTAGAGTGATATATATATATATATATATACGATATGGATTGTGCATTTATTTAATTGCACACCAGTTTTATTAATTGCACGGTCATCATTTTGCAATAACAAACCCTACGTAATTTATATAGCATGTAATAAGGATATTGACATGCAATTTGCCCAGAGTGCAGTTCAACACTGATGGTAAATTGCATGGAGGAAATTCTCCATTTTTGTGCATATACTACAGGATGAACGTGTTTTTGTACAGTGGTGTGACAAACAGTGTTTACTTGTCAAAAATTAATGATGAGACTAATTGCAAAGTTTTACTTAATCATCAAATTATTAATGCATTACAATGTCTGTGTTTGGCAACAGTATGAATCATGTGATTTATTTACTTTGATTACAGCCTGGAAAAACATCCGGTCGTGGAGATACAGGTAAATCACGAACACACAATTAGTCACATTTTGCATTCTTAAAGGGGCAGCTCACCTAAACATGATAATTCTGTCATTATTTATTCACCCTTCTGTTGTTACAAACTAGCTTGCTGTTATTTTTGTCAGTGGATCACAAAAGGATGATTTGGAAATGTGTAAGTTCGTCATTGCTATGGCTGTGGAGTTTCATTCTTACAAAACATGCATAGTCTTGTACATTACATACTTCTTCAATCTGAGCTAGATTGCGTATTTTTAGTCTGGAGTCATTGAGCCGTAGTGTTGTCGTTTGCTGTTAAGGCAAGCTCATGCACGTAAGCTCATGCAGGACTTCAGTGTCAGATGTAAATCAGATATGAGCGGGAAAATATTTAACCCCTGTAGCTCTATTGTTTAGCTTGCCTGCATAGATAGGTCCTTACTAGACAGTTTTAAAAAAGTTCACGTCTCATGTTTAGGCCTTAATTCTTATATCAGTATTTTCAAAAACATCTTTTCCTTTATTCATGTGATTTATTTATATTTTTATTTATTTATTTGGTTCAATATATATATATATATATATATATATATATATATATATATATATACCCCACACATTCATATATAAAATGAATAAATATATATTAAAAAATATATTTATTTGTTTTTAATTTTGTAATTTATTTATTTTGGTTTATTTATTAATTTGGTTTGCAGACTTATTGTATTTGCAGCTCAACTACATGCTCAGTCTCTATCAGTGATAGTGTTCAGCAGCAGTCGTTCCACCCATCAGTCTGTCGTAAAGAGGGCCACGTTATCTATAATTATGTTTTCACAGTGCTATTGATAAGTTGATCGATAAACATGAGGTCTACCTGGGATACGGGTTCAGTGACGGCACGTCTGTGTACCGATGGAGTGTCACACCTCCCTCGCCCTTCCTATTAATAGCGTCATGAATAACGTGTGAATCAAGCTAAATTGCAAGCCGTTGTTTCTCACCCCCTCCCATCACCATACGCCCACTCCTGAGTTCATTATGTCTCTGTTAAGTCACCCTGTGAGCGTGGAGCCGCGAGAGGCCTCCTGATCCCACACAATATTGGGGTCGGTAGATTCATTAAAGTTATGGTGAGAGAAGGTCTCTGTGTAGTGTTTGCTGTCATGGGAATCTCTGCTTTTGAATTAAAGTAGTTCCTTCCTGCCTGTTCAGCACCGCTAGATTTGTCTTCATCAGAAACAGCCTTACTTTCAAAACAATGCTTGTTCACTTCAGCTGAATTACTTTATTTCATGTGCAATCGTTTTATATCCTTGTGCATGAATGATACCTGTGTGAGAGGTGTTAAAGTTAGCTCTTTTGTATTGTAAACTCTAAAACCTGCAGTTATGTTGTTGTTTTGTTGTCTTTTCATGAGCTGTTTTGATGCAAAAAAGCATTTTAGCATTTATTGGTGCTGACTCTTTGCCCTTGTGCACAAAGGTTCTTAGCATAGCATGCCAGCAAGACGCTTCCCTACAGAGAAGCACACGCTCACACTGTTTTTAAAGTGTCTTCAAAGACAGCCAGCTGTGCTTGGAGGCCCAGGGCCTGTGTGATCTGCTAGGCTGGAAGGCTTCAGCCACAGATGGTTGTGTTAAGAGAGTCTACACTCGCCTCTCATCATCAGAACGGCAGAATATATAGAGCTGCAGCAACCAGCTGAGACCATCACTACTGACCCTTCAGCAAAGCAGCCCTGCACACACAAACACACTCATTCATAGCTCACTGGAGCGTCTGAACGACTGTCCACTCTGCACTGTTCTGCCTGCAGCGCGAGACCTGTGCGCCCAATTACTTGAATGAAAAAAAAGGGTCTTAATAATAATTAGGGTAATAGCCAGACTGAACAGCTGATGTTTGTGGTCAGCTGGTCTTTGTACACACTTTGGGGGGAATTTGCTAAGAATCAGTTGTGTCCGCTGAGGCATAGTTTATTTTAGATTTTGCTTTAGTATCTAATTCGCTAAAACGATCAAGGAATGGCATAACAAGGCCAGCTATGGTTGTAAAGGTTGTGGAGGATGCAACAGACTGCCTATTAATATTACAGACGTTTTATTAATTTTTTGAATGAGCTTTTATGTGTATATTTTCAGTTTTAATTTTTAGTTTAGGTGCTTTTTATGTGCTTTTTGTCATTTTGTTTTATTTTATTTAAATTCTGTTTAGCTTCAATTTATATTTATTTCAGTTTTTCTTTAGCCATTGTAGTATTTTAAATTGAACTTATTTTGTTTTCAGTATCTGATTCACTAAAACGTATACACTAAATAGCATAAACAAGGCTAGCTACAGTTTTGAATGCTAGTTTGTGAAGGATGCCGCAGACTACCTGTTAATATTACAGACTTTTAATTAATAATTTGAATTAGCTCTAATTTTTATTATTTTCATTTTTTATTTTAATTTTAGTTCAAGTTATTAGTAATTTTGCAATGTGCTTTTTCATTTTTATTAGTTTTTGCTTTTTAATATTTATATTTAGCTTGAATTTACATTTCTTTCAGTTTTACTTTAGAAATTTTAGTACTTCAGTTTGAACTTATTTCTTACATTTATAACTTATTTACAGTTTTTATTTTAATCATTTTAATCAATTTAATTTTAGCTTAAATTTGAGTAATTTTATTATATGCTTTTGTCATTCCTTAGTTTTTTATATATATTTCTTATTTAGCTTCAATTTGTAATTCATTGATTTATTTTATTTTAGTAATTTTAATACTTATTTATTTTATGCTTATTTTATATACATAAATAATTTTGTTTTATATTTTACTTATTTTATATGCTAGATATAAGCTTAATTTATATACTATTTTTTTGTGTGTCTGATTCACTAAAATGATCAAGCAATGGTGCAAACAAAGCCAGCTGTGATTTAAATGCTAGGTTGTGGAGATTGCAGTAGACTGTGCATGACTGCACGAACTTTCGAGACAAATCATGAGCTCGCTGACACTTTTATGATGGATTGACGTGATTCTGCTGTCACCTGTGGTGATTTACGATCACAGCGTCACGTACATAAACCTGTTCTTTATGTGGCAGAGTGTCAAAACAAGCAGTAATGACACTCTGTCAAAGTTCAGCATACTTGTTGGTGATATAGTTGAACACACACACATATATATACATTATTTTAACGTTTTCTTTTTCTTTTCTTTTTTTTTTTTTTAGGTCTCCCTAAGATGATGGTCACCCGTAATTATTATGGGGTTCCAAGCCCCCTCTGTGGACCACCGCTTAACATCCAGGTTGGTGATGTCATCGAGGTGATAGAGGCAAACATCCGTAGCTGTTGGTGGAAGGTGAGACGGTTTTACATCTTTAACTTGCTCGTCATAAACATTTCAAGTCATACAGCCCTGCAGGAATGACGCTAGCACGCGTTCAGCTGCTAATTGATTGCCTCTCGTGTTTGTGGCAAAGGCCGAGCGGCTGTGTTGTTATGCTTTGCTGAGCGTGACTCGCTGTGAAATGCTAACTAATCCAACCCTTTGTCAACACAAGAAAGCTGCTGTGAGTTAGGTTTCATAGCCATACAAAAACAACAAGGACCAGCACAACGCCCAGAGAGCAGACACGCGCTTGATGACAGATTTTATTTGTCACGTTGTCATTTGATAGGAGGTGTTGGTGCACATGCAGTTCTCTGGTATGAGCTACACAAAAGAAAATCACATAAATAGATTCAGAGTAATGATTAACTCTTTCTTGGAGTACAATGCTAATCACTTTACTATAAACCTCAGCATATGAGTGTCTTTTTGTCCTATTGTGCTCCTAAACTTTCAGCAGAAATATGGATTTAGTTTACAGTTTACAGTCTTACACCTGGAAAACTAACAAAAATACAAAATATTTTTGGTTCAATCAGTTGCTCTCTAGAATGAAAGATTGAAAGTGACTAGCATGCAGAAGATAGTTATTTGTGGCCATGACATAACTAAATCAAAGTATAAACCAGTATTTATTAACATTTTGAATTAGTTTTTATTTTTCTATTTTGAGTTTTAATTGTAGTTTTTAGTAATTTTGTTATATTCTTTGTAGTTTTTGTTTTTTAATATATATTTCTATTTAGCTTTAAATTATATTTATTTCAGTAATACTTTAGGCAGCGTTTCTAATTTTCTTTTAATTCTTTTAATTTTAACTATTTTGTCTAACGTATATATTTAATTTTATTTCAGATTTATTTCAATTAATGAAAATTATTTTTAATTGTTTAACAATTATAACACTGAACCAAAGCACATGAGTTAATAATTAAAAAAAGGACAAACTTTCTTTTGATAGAAATTTCCAAAACACTCTGAATTTGAACGCTTGTGATAAAAAGACTAGTAAATTTCCAGTGTCACACACTGTGCTCAGATTTGCACAAAAACAAACAAAATGAATTAAGCATGTCCAATCACATTCTACAAATAATTTCATTTTTTTGTCTCATTAGTATAACGTTTTATACTCTTAAGGAGGCACACCTGAGACAAAGTTGAAACAATGGAGTAATTATGTTTCTTGAACTATGAAAGTGCAACTTTTGAGCAATCAAATGTTCTTCTGGGATGGGACACAAAAGCCCATGCAGTCCATCTTGACGCCCACTCTTCTTGCTCTGGTTATTTACGCGCCAAGGCAATGAGGAAACCAGCCAATGATTGTCTAGAGAGCCAGAGAATTGGCAGAGCCTGGCACACACTCGAATGCCCCTACATCCCTCTCCATCATACGGGTCCAGCTGTCCAGGTTGCTTCTCCACAGCCCTGTTTTAACATGTTAATCTCGTTCTGCCTCATTCTAAGACCGCCGTCCGCTGCAGGCTCCAAACGGCCAGCTGTCCCGTGCACCCGGAAGTTGATTTATTCAATTTGAACTCATGCAAAATTACACCGCCCGTGTCACCTGAGACCTCATAATATCCAGCGTCCCGCGGCAGCTCCGGACAGAGCAAGGATCCACTTACAAATCAAATTTGTTTAAGGAAAAGGTAGATGAGACAGAAATGCACTTTCTACATCTCCCTGGAAGGCTGTCTGTGGAGGAGGAAGAGAAAGATCTGAGCATTACTGACACTTTGGGCCGGAGAACCATCAGTTGTTGTTATATCAGCGACGGCTGTATCGGAAGATCATTTGTGACCCTGGACCACAAAACCAGTCTTAAGTTGCTGGGGTATATTTGTAGCAACAGCCAAAAATACATGGTATGGGTCAAAATTATAGATTTTTCTTTTATGCCAAAAATCATTAGTATATTAAGTAAAGATCATATTCCATTAAGATATTTTGTAAATTTACTACTGTAAATATATTAAAACGTCATTTTTGATTAGTAATATGCATTGCTAAGAATTCATTTGGACAACTTTAAAGGCAATTTTCTCAATATTTAGATTTTTTGCATCCTCAGATTCCAGATATTCAAATAGTTGTATCTCGGCCAAATATTGTCCGATCCTAACAAACCATACATCAATGGAAAGCTTATTTATTCAGCTTTCAGATGATGTATAAATCTCAATTTCTAAAAATTGACACTTAAGACTGGTTTTGTGGTCCAGGGTCACATTTTATTTCTAGAAGCAGCTGTATATAAATTATTTGTCAACATGCAGATTGCACTTAATTCTCGGTTAAATAAGCTTGAGTTTATCTCTCTTCAGATTTGCTTTCCCATATTTAGCACTAAAAGTAGGATGATGGGAAAGACAGTCTACTGGTATTGAGACGTACTATCACTTTATTAAATTGCATTTTGATACTGTAGACCTTGTAGACTTTTGGTTCAACTATTCAGCGACAAATTAGGATTCTCTTCATCTCTTTCTGTTTTTAAACAAAAATACATATCATTTTGAAATTATTCAGTAAATATTTTACAAACAGCCTGCTGAATGTATTATTTTGTTTCCTCATTCTCCTGGTGTTCCTCCTGTATTCTCCTCAGACTTTTTCAGCTCTGATGAACTCTCGGCTGTAAATTTGTTGCATGTCGTGTTAAGTACTAATTATTACTGAATTATTGAAGAGGAGTTGCCCAGCTGAACGTAATGTAATTATCTGCCATGGTTTCAGGGTAAAGTCCTGGCAACTAAGGAGGTTGGCTTCTTTCCAAGCGACGCAGTGAAGCCTTGCCCATGTGTGAGTACAAATAACAGATTATATTATAATGCTAAAATGATTCTTTATTCTCTGCCAAACAAAAACAAATATGATCAATGCAAGGTAGACTTGTCCTTGTGTGCATGTTGTTTTCAAATGATTTAGGAGTGCAAGCACCACTTCAGGGCTGTCTTTGAATGACAGCTGCATTGTGGGTGATTGTGTGTTTGTTTACTGCAACACTGCTTTATCTTGTGAACAACATGTTATCACATTCTGTCCACATGCCCTGCTATTATTTGCAAGATGATTTACAATCATAATTACCTACAAGTCATTTTAAGAAAAAAAATATGTTGGGTTATCTTTATGAGTGCATTTGGAAAACCAATAGTGGTTGTAAAAAGATACAGTAACTGGGGCAGATTTTAGCGCTAAAATGATCTGTATTGTCCCAGACTTGAGATGTGAGTTAAAAATACTGTACGGAAATCAGGTTGAGTGGAATTTCAGAACAAAAGCGCACTTATGTGTGCTCTACTTTCTTTATTTAATTCTGTTTCTCACCTCTTATTTTTTATCCCTTTTTATATTTTAGGTACCCAAACCTGTTGACTACTCTTCTCAGCCTTGGTATGATCTTTATTCTCACTACCAGAATATATATATATATATATATATATATATATATATACACACACACACCCTATTTTTTTCTATTTATCATTCTGTCTTAAAAATAATCTGATATTTGATTATGATATAAATACATTATATTTTATTATAATATAAATATCTGATTCTTTTTTATTAATTATTATAATTATAATATAATTATAATTCAATAAATCTTAAAGAATCTCACCAAATATTCATGTTATATCTTGCTATATATTTTTATATAAATTAAATAAATACATATTTTGCATAAAGAATTTTTACTTCCATTAATTTTTTTTCACTGTAATTTTACATACTTTTGACAAATATTTACTCTAATACAGTAAATATAAATGTAAATAAATGCTGCATTTTGGGTGCAACCACAGGTCAGCACTATAATTGCCCTGTTAGCTATTAACCTCATATATTGCCCATCAAGCCTTCATCTCTGACCTTTGACCTTTCGTTCAGGTTCGCAGGCCCAATGGAGAGGCTGCAGGCAGAGGCGGCGCTGCTCAACAGAAGGAGCAGCACATACCTGGTCCGTCACAGAAGCCGAGAGTTTAACGAATATGCCATCAGCATCAAGTGAGTTAAAACAGCACACTTGTGTATTTTACTGTATAATTTAGAAACAACAAATAATTAGAAAAAGTAGTATGGGTGTATTGAGAAAAAGCTTCACAAGTGCAATATTCCACCCACAACAAAATTAATAATTAACAAAAACAACAAAACCCAAACAACAATAGAACAACTCTATGGTGTGTGTTTTCAAGTGCAAAGCCGAAAGACAAAAGCTGCCCCGTGAGATGGCATTTTTATCAGTGATTTTAGATAGTCCTGTGCGCTTTCTCTCTAAAAAATGTGAGCTCGTAACTTTTAATCCAAGCACTAATGGAGATGCCCCACCCCTCGCTATCGACCCCTTCTCCCTGCATGAAAAGCTCTTTGCCCCATGCATTACTATTTCAGCTCCCCATAGGGGATAGGCAGCATCGATCGCAATGATCACCAGAAAATTACTCTCATCATTTATTCATGGCCCACAGGTACAACAACGACGTGAAACACATCAAGATCTTAACAAAGGAGGGATTCTTCCACATTGCAGAAAACAGGAAGTTCAGAAGCATTTTAGTAAGTGCTAAGAATATTATTAAAACGTCTTTATCATATAGAGTGAAAAGTAAATGTTACGCTCATATGTTTTTAAGGTCGGCGCAATGAAGATAAATGTTTGCATTATACCGGCTTATTACATTTGGAATCTCTTTGTATCATTTCCACGATCCCTTTTGTTTTGTCATCTGTTTGCCTTCTAAAGGGCATTAGGAAATCATGCTGCTTAATGTCTCTATCCTGCAGAAAAACCAAATGTCTTTTGTTAGCTTCTTTTTGAAAGCACTTTTAGATTCGATCTCGCAAATGCCAGTTAAATAACATCATTGGATTGTGAACGCTGGAGTCATATTGAATCTGTTCATATATTTATTTTTTATTTTCCCTTTTAATGGCTGTAGATATTTACTCTTTTATGTGAACTGACATCATGTTGAGCGTATGTGTGTGTTTAATGCAGGAGCTGATCGAGTATTACAAACATCACTCTCTGCGGGAAGGATTCAGGACACTTGATACCACGCTGCAGTTTGCCTACCGAGAGCCGGAGAATGGAGCCAACAGTACGTACTGTGCTAACAAAAACAGAGATTGCTAGTTGCAGATTCATGCGAACAACTCAGAAATAATGAAACGTACGCTTCAGGGTGTTTGTTTAATCTTTGAGTATAATCAGTGATTCATGATGTTCTTGATTTTGTGTTCAATAGTTCAAAACACGTGACATTGTTGTGATAGACAGTAGCTATGGTCACCAGGGTGGTTGCTATGGCAGCAGTGTTTCTTCATAGAAAGTCTTTGAGCTCTTTGATTCGCATTTGAGACTAAATCTTCACGTGTTGTCAGGTGTCTTGATGTTTAGGAATATGATTTCTCTTAGCATTTTTCGTAACCAGAAGGTGCATTTTCATACTATGGTAAGAGTATAAATCCTGATACATGAATTAGTATAACGCAAATACTTCTAAGTATGCTTGATTTCAGCTTTGATTTCACATTTTATTTTTTGGAAATGTCAGAACGCAAATACGTGTTGTATTACAAATGCCACAAGGAAATAGCAGAGGTCATGACAGATGAGATTTCTATGCCCTATTTATGAAAGGAAAAATGGGAGGAGAGTAGTAAAATGAACCACGCAGTGCGATTTACTAACGATTGCACTCTTCAAATTACTGGTATTTGTGCCATTATTTAACGCCCCCAAAAAGCATGTCTTAAAGCAGGTGGTAATTTGCGCTGCTCTTGGTAGATTGCGCTGGTCATTATGGAAATGATCTGGCTGCGTCTGTGTTCTTTAATATGCACATTGTCAATAAATCACACACAGAATTTTCCCCTCCCATCGGCGCTTTTATGGGATTGCACTCTAACACTAATTCTCCCTGTTTAATAAATCCCAGTTTTTTAATTATAGTAATGTTTCACAATATTACCATTTTTAATGTATTTTTGATTGAATAATTGAAATGTTTCACTGACTCTTACTAAACTTTTGAATAGTAGTGTACATATTTATATATGTATTTTGATTTATTTAAATTATTTTAATTTCTTATATTAATTTTTTTATTTTAATTTATTTTAGAGAATTATAAATGAAAAACCAGATTCACGTGCTTGTAGCATTAGCTAAACATTCACATCAGCCTTTCCATATTTTCACGTAACTAAGTTTCTGGCCAAAGAAATTTTAGAGATATTCTGTCTATTCATGGCTTTGTGATTGTGAAGCTCCTTAGACATCTGTGTTGTTTCCCAGTTATGTGAGAGGAACGAGTTAAAAACCTCAAACGTGGGCTATTAGTAAACCCTGAACTACTGAGCTGTGCTTACAGCCTGATCTGAGAGTTTATGGCGCATTGCAATCAGCGCTTAGATGAGATTTTATTGTAGCTCCATATGTCACAGCGAGGGTCTTGTCGCAATTGGGAAATGTTGGCAGATTGAGAAGCTGGGGGGACGTCACTCAAACACTTCACTGCTTTAACAAAGAGGACGAAAGCGATTCGACAACTCTGATCTCCCAGCATGCACTGCTGCTGTTTTTCTCCTCTCACCTCCAAGGTCCATTCCCATGCAGCACAGCTTATTTTCGTTTTTTTACATCTCAGCGTCTGCTTATGTGCCAGTAAATGCAAATTACATGCAATTGTTTTTGAGACGGCTGCCAGAGGCGCACAAGTCTTTCATGTAAACCTCTGCACGAGACCTTTAAACCACGCTAGCAGACGGGGAACGCCACATACAGAGCAACAGGGGCATCCACTCTAAGTGTAAACATGAACCTGCGTAGGCATCAGCATCGCAGCATCGCAGAACGGAAACAGTCTGTACAGTGTGACCTCCATTGTTCTTGTTGGATGCAGAAATAATCTTGGCTTTAATTCGCAGGTGAAGGGAGAACAAATTGCATGATGGTTGCCCCTTCCTTCCTCATATTTATTTATATCCAGGAAGCACTGGAGATGCTGTCAGCTATGTGTTTCTACTTATATTCTATCGAATGTGAAGCGAGGCACGCGGGTTGGACAGCAAATCCATAACCCTGAATATTTACGTTATGGATAATGACGTGCTGAAGACAGGAGGTTTGAGCCTCGCAGAGTTTGCGGAATAGTGGGCGGACGGGTGTTTAGTTCTCCTGGAGTGACGTGGGTGGAATCTCAAGTGCCCGTCAGCGGCTCGGACATCACAGGTTGGATAGTGGTCGGAGACAAGGCCTTTTAGAGACACACAGCATGTGCTCCTGCATAAATTCATGAGCTCGGTTAGCCTCAGCTAGGGTTGTCCCTTCAAAACTTTGAACAGATGTTTAAGAAAGACATGAGATGCTTCTGAACCCAGTCAGAGTTGAACCGCTTGCCAGAGAATGAACAGTCGAGTGAGAGGGAAAATAGAGAATGAGAAGTTAAAGGAAGAGAAAAATCAATGAATTTAAAATTGAGAATTTATATTCTTAATATGTTTTTATATCTTACTGTGGATGTTCCATAGTCCACATTATATCAAAGAAAAAAACAGTAGTAGTTTTAAGGGAAGCTCCACCTCTGAATTTTTTTTTAAACAACTATTTTTTAATCACTATTTTTTATTAAATAAAAATTGATTTAGAGGGGCTATTTTAAGTCATTATGCTCCAAAAATGTGGAACCTTTTAAAAAGTAGGCCAGGAACACGTGCTAAAGCAATGGTTAAGTCTGACGCTTCATACACACTCCTAATCATCAGATTGTTCGATGTTCATTGACGTGTTGTTAGTTACACTGAGTTACACTGCCTTCAAACATATTGTGACGCTGACACACTGGGGGTCCGTGATGCTCCAGGCCGAGCCGGTCAGATGGAGCATCAGATGGCGAGGGGAACTCGCTTCACTGCCACAGTCGAGCACAGATGTTCCTGGAGTTTTAGTAAACACAAACCTTACCGATAGTTCTCGATGGAAAAGGACATGAATAGAATTATTGCAGAGCTGACATTCATGTCCTACCGGTGGGAATCTCTTGGGCTGTGTTCACAATGTCATTCTAGAGCTGTATATTTCTGTATCTGATTGGAATCTGATCAAAATAATTCACTATCCACACTGTGTGTCGCAACTGATTAGATCCGATTTGTGTTGCTCTTTCGTTTTCTGAAATATCTGCATTAGTTTCTTTGGCAATGATGTTGTGTTGGTATGCCTATGCCCCAAAACAACAACAACAACAGCATTTTAGCAATACAGATGTTGTCTTACAGCATGATGATGTGTAGCCACCTCTGGACTGCTACGTCTTATGAGGCAGCGGCACAAATGTAGAAGATATGCACACTGTCAGTCCAAATCTGATTATTTCTGTTTCCAATTGGAATCTGATTTAATAATTGAATGTCCATATTGTGTATCGCAACTGTTTAGATCAGATTTGTGTGTACTGTGGTGCCCCTTTATTTCCTGATGCCGTCTACACAAGTCTCAATATTCAAAGAGGTTTCATGTTGTTTTTTTAATTTAAAATAGAGAGATCTTGATTCTTGATCGACAATTCTGAATAGACAACCAAACAAAATAACATACAATTAACATTTACTGACAAAATGTTAATCGCTGCAGTGCAGTCTATATATATAAAAAATATTCATTTGAATGCATTATTTAAACAAATGACTGAATGAAAGATTCAATGACTCACTCATAAAGACTTCACTTGTTTCATGACTGGATGAATCAGCATTTTTGAACAAATCTCTTGAATGAATAATTCAATGACTCACTCATGAAGAATTCACTTGCTTCATTACTGGTTGAATGATTTAATGACAAATGCATTTTTTAACAGTCACATAAAAGCACTTTTAAATAGTCACCTGTTTCCACCTACTGGCATATGAGCGTAATCGATACAATCTTTATTTAAAGCATCAAGTTACTTTCAAAAAGTGGTTTGCTCTATTTTAATAAATAATCTATAAACTTTCATTCCAGTAATTCTGTGATCATTTGAATGTTCATAGCACAAAGAATAATGATATTGTGTGGTTCAAAAGCAGCAATGTTCGCTGTGATCACACGTCAAAATTTTAAGAGGTGTAGGCCAATCGTTGTCGTTTTGGAATAAGATGTGTGGTTGTTTGAATCAAGATTGCGATCTTTTTAGCGATTAATCGTGCAGCTTTACGCTCAAACTTTGTTAAATATGATCAGATTTGGACTGACAATCTGAAAAAGGCAAGGGCAATTGTTGATGCAAGAAGTTGGCATTTGTTTACAATCTGCTCTGTTTGCTTGCAAATGTCGCGTTTGACTTAAACATGCTTTTTCTTTTGCTTTTCTTCTCTTTACCCTTGCCGCACCCCTGCCTCACTCCGCCTCGCCCCACCACGCCCATGCCTCCGCCCACCTCAGCTCCGTTGCTCTGCGGGCTGTCTTTTCTAACTCCCGCCGGCTACAGCTTTGTCCCCCCCTCTACCGCCCCATTCTGGTCAGGTACAGGTACACGTTTTCTTTTCTCCATTGGTGTCGTTTTGTCAAGGTCGCAGGAGATCTGAGGCTGCCATGTTTACATGCCACCTCCTGCGTTTAACCCCGCCTCCCATCTCATTGTGCGTGTCTGTTTCTAGATCATCTCACAGCCGCTATCATCTTCTCTAACGCATAGCCGCATGCACCATATGTCCTTTGTCAGCAGCACGACACTGACTGACTGACAACATGACTCATCATTATCTCATTTCAGGCAGTTAGCTTATTAGATCCGTCATTACGGGCGGTTTTTGTCAGGGGAGCTGTGATGAAAAGGAAGGAGTCGGGCTAACTTTATGACATCTCTCTCTTACAAACTTCTCACTTTGAGCATGACGGCAGCTAACTGGCAGCCAGTTCTCTGTCTGTACAAGTCTTGCTCACTTTAAAACAGCTGAAGAGAAAGCGTCCTGGCACTGAGGCGGATCTCATCAACACACGTCTGGCGGAAGGCCTAGCTTCTCTGGCTGCCGTTCACAAAGTCCTCAGAGCCTCTGAAGTCCGATAAAACAAAGGCTCATTTGAATCCGCCACCACGTATTTCCCTCGGCCCACCGCATTTAGAAAGAACCGCCAAACGGGTCCAACAAAACGTCAGCGAGCCGCTAGAAGGAACATGATGTGTTTTTGAGGGAAAAGTCGTCTGAAATGTAATTAACCCAGCGGATTATGCTGTTGACACATCTCAAGACATAATCAAAACAGCCACTTCAGCTGTGATTGGACCCGTCCCAGATTCACGAGAATCATTTATTTAGAGTGGATGTGCTAAGGCAGGCAAACACATGAAGGAGTGCGGTGATTACAAGAGTCCTTAGGGAGACTGTACAGCCTGACTCCGCTGCATCCATACTCTCTTTGTTTGTCTGGTTAATTTTGTCTGATTCTCATCTTCCTTTTTGTCCTGTGATGTTTGCTTCTAAATGTTCACTCTTTTTTCTTGTCTCTACAGTGTTCACTCCTAAGGTGATGGGTGTGGCGATCGCCCGCTACGACTTCAGCTCTCGAGACACGCGGGAACTGTCTCTGCAGGAGGGCGATGTGGTGAAGATCTACAGCAAAACTGGAGCAAATGGCTGGTGGAGGGGTGAAGTCAATGGACGGGTAAGTGTCTATGGATGTGTTAAGAAGTATACTAGCTTACTACATACTATGTATTATAAACTGCTTAAATAGTATGCAATGCATATTATGCAATGATAGATGTTTCAGATGACGAATTTGTGACAATTTCATGTTATGGCATGTTTAATTGATCATGTGGGTATCAAGTTATCATCATGGAAATTAAAAAAAAAAAATCTTTTTTGCATTTTAAAGTAATTTTTGTTAAATAATAAAAACAAATCTAAAAGCAAAAAAAAAAACAAACAAAAAAACATTATTAAAACCATTACGAAAAAACAAAACAAAACACACACACACACACACATACAAAAACATTATGTTAGGTAATGTAATACACTACAGATTTTTTTTAAAGAAATTAATGCTTTTATTCTACTTTCAATTAATTTGTCACAATAAAAACAGAAAGTCAAAGGGAACGCATTGCATTATGAAGTGCAGTATTTAACATGTTGGTACATCTAGTTAATTGCTAAATATAATTTGCTTTACAATAATAGTTCAATAGATATTTCATTAATTAATATTTTATTTATTTAGTGAACTTATATTTAAATTATTTAATGCATTTAAATATTTAAAAACAATATAATGTATAATGTCTATTTTAAAATATAAAATGCGTTCAGTGCACAGTCACAGAGCACCTACTTACTGTAAATAAATGTGAAAGTACTATCAGTTTATACTGTCTGTTCATAACATGCTTCTCTTCTCTGATCTGAGAAGACAGACATCCTGCTAAGAATGACAGAAAACTGGAACCGCACAGAAAATTTGGTATCACTATCGAATTAAGCGGCATTATTTCATACTGAGCCCAAAAGCTTATTTGTACTTAAAACGCATCGAACTGTCAAACGTTTTTTTGAGCCTCTTGAGCCGTCTTATAATGGTTTCATCTGGGAGGCTGTAAGTGTAATTTAGTGAATAAAACGTTCAGGGCTGTTTTATGGATGCCAGTAATAGATTTTGGGATCAGTGCTTTGAATGGTTCCCCTGCCTCCTTCTGAAATGGACAGAACTGCCTTTGTACCTTTTGTATTCATGTGTTGCATTTGTGCATGTGAGCGAGGTGTGACACGATAAAAGGTCAACCAATAAATCACAGCTCTCCCTTGCTAATCTGCGTTTTGTCCTAACCAGCTGTGATTGTCAAGAGTGGTGTGTGAAATTATGTTATGATGGATGCGTGGTTTCTATTTTTGTTGCCTAGTGATGGCCAATCCAGCCTACAGTAAAATCACATTGATTCAAATTCCAGCTTCACATAGGCCACGTACACACTGCAAGTTTCAAGAGTGACAACCGCATTTAAATGCAGGAGTGAGTCCCGTAAATTATTGTTCCATGTGTGTACGGAACAGCAGTCACTCCCGCATTTGTAACCATAGCAACATTTTGGCTTCTTGCAGGAGTGAAGAAGAATTTAGCCTTTTGGTTTCTGCCATTTCTTGGCTAAAGACTCTTTTTCTCCGTCAATTTTAAGTGAACTACCACTGACAGACGTGCTGTGTTTTATTTCTGCTCGGGAGGCTGCTATAGAGAGCGCTGTCTTGCAGTGCTGCCATGTCCTCATAATTACAAGCGCTTTTAGGCATGTTGTTTGGTCTTAGCTCATAAAACTAGGCACTTTATGGAGTTAGTAAAGTGGTCTGTTGTAGATATGAGATATAAGATTTTTTTTTTGGTGTTATAAAACAAAGCATTTGGGTGTTTTAGTGCTTGTCTTTGTTTGTTGTTTTTCTTTCTGTGAAGATCTGGCAACAGTGACACTTTACCGCAGGGCTCATGAGCGCAACTAGCCCCGGCCGTGTCAAAATGTGCTAAGATTAAGACTAATTTCACTGTTATTTTCTTGCATCTCACATACAGATGAAGACACATTTCTGATGCACGTTTAAATACGTCATTAACAACTAGTTGTTCAGTTCAGTTCCGTACACACTGCGTAGAATTTCTGTAAATGCGGTTGTCACTACCTGTATTTTTCGGGAGTTAATGCGGTTGTGGAATGTGGTTGTCACTCCCGTATTTTAGTGAATTATGTGTGTACAGAACGCGATTAAGGAGTAAAAGGTGAACTGACAACTGAATTTAGCTGTAGTGTGTACGTGGCCATAGTTATAGTATTTTGAATATCAAATGCAGGGCTCAAAAATAAGAATGGACCCATTCATTGAACTTGTACATCTTGTACTTTTTTATGCCTTGCAAAATGTAAATGTTTGGTTTCTGTGATGTACAGTATTCTACATTGTTTTTGCAAATTATGCTGACATTATATTATATATTATGCTATTGTTACCAATATATTTCATCCAGCTTACTAACACAGATTTGGTTGAATTTGCAAAAAGACCTGTGATAGTCTTGGAAGAATTTTTAGGTGTAATCCCCCCCCCCCCCCCCTTTTTTTTGTTAAGGAATCATCCACTGAAAATATATCTTTAAAAACATACTACTACTACTACTACTACTACTACTAATAATAATAATAATAATTTTAAAATTATAATAATAATTAAATAACAACATTTTTAGAATAATTTTAAAATATTTACAAAAAATAAATTATTAGATATGATTTAAATAAACATCAATTTCACTGTTTTTTAAATAATATTGCTTTAAGCAAGTAAACACTCTAGCAACTAGCCAAACATAGCAACCACCCTGAGTACCCTAGCAACCACATAACAACACCATAGCAACCACTCCGGGTACCCTAGCAACCACAATGCAACATCCTAGCAACCACCCCAAGTACCCTAACAAAACCTTAGCAACCACACCAAGTACCCTAGCAACCGCATAGCAACACCCTACCAACCAACCTGAGTACCCTAGCAACCACATAGCAACACCTTAGCAACCACCCCAAGTACCCTAGCAGCCGCATAGCAACACCCAAACAACCGCCCTGGGTACCATAGCAACACCCTAGAAACCACCCAGAGTACCCTAGCAACTCCCTAGCAACCACCCAGGGTACCCTAGCAACACCCTAGCGACCCCCTGGACACCCTAGCAACTGCATAGCAATTCCTTAGCAACCACCCCGGGTACCATAGCAACCGCATTACAACGCCCTAGCAACCACCCTGAGTACTATAGCAACTGCATAGCAACACCTTAGCAACCACCCAGAGTACCCTAGCAACCACATAGAAACACCTTAGCAACCACCCCAGGAACCTTAGCAACCGCATAGCAACACCTTAGCAACCAGCCAGAGGACCCTAGCAACCGCATAGCAGCACCTTATCAACCACCACAAGTACCTTAGCAACCGCATAGCAACACCTTAGCAACCACCCTGGACACCCTAGCAACCGCATAGAAACACCTTAGCAACCACCCTGGACACCCTAGCAACCGCATAGAAACACCTTAGCAACCACCCCGGGTACCCTAGCAACCGCATAGCAACACCTTAGCAACCACCCCGGGTACCCTAGCAACCACATAGCAACACCCTAGCAACCACCCTGAGTACCATAGCAACCGCATAGCAACCACCTAGAGTACCCTAGCAACCACATAGCAACACCTTAGCAACCACCCCGGGTACTTTAGCAACCGCATAGCAACACCTCAGTAACCAGTCAGTGGACCCTAGCAACCACATAGCAACACCTTATCAACCACCACGAGTACCTTAGCATAGCAACACCCTAGCGAACACCCCAATTAGCCTAGCGACCATCATAGCAACCACTCCAAGTACCCTAGCAACCACATAGCAACACCCTAGCAACCATCCAGAGTACCTTAGCTATCACATAGCAATACTCTAGCAACCACCTAGAATACCATAGCAACCACTCTGAGGCCCTTAGCATCTATCTATCTATCTATCTATCTATCTATCTATCTATCTATCTATCTATCTATCTATCTATCTATGTCTCTGGCAGACTGTATTGCCTTCAAAATATTCAAACTTTAAACTTTTAAAACCACTTTAAACTTCAAACTATTTCAGACTGAAAACCATCAAACTTAAAACTTTTTTAAACTTCTTAAACTTTTTAACCTTTTTAAACTTTTACAAACTTTCTGGTTCGGCTTTCTCAAGCCAACTTAAAGTTTGTCTTGTCTAATATCTGTCAATTTATGTCTATTTCCCTTAATTTAAGTACATTTTTGAATAAGCATTTCATTTTAGTCATCAATATCATAATTTAATCCAAAAAGACAATTTTATTTTAATAAAAATTATATATATATATATATACATATATATATGTATGATATAGTAAATATCTCCTTTTATACAAAATAAAAATGTTTTTTGTGATTTTCTCACTGTTTTTGAGTTTTGCATTTTTATTTAAGTGGGAACAGAAAAATTACTTCACACTTTAAACTTCTTACATAAGTCATACAAGTTAACAAAGTAGCACGACAGAAATTTGTGAAGCTCGTTTGTTTTCTGCCCACAAATTTTGCTTGAATCCTATTTAGTAGCAGGAACAACAGCGTTTCTTTCGCTCCATCTTCCTCTCTCTCTTTCCCTGATTTGGCCGATCAAAGAAAAACAGCTCTGTCATACTGTCCTGCTGGATATTATTGCTCAGGCCCGTGTGCAGCCACTGGAAGCGCTTAAATAATCCAGCGCCGACCCTCCTCACCCTCCTCTTGCAGCAGGCGCGTCCTCAAGGTTATCCAGGCAATGAAGTGACGCAAATCCTCTGTAATACCCCCCACAACCTTCTCCTCTAATCACTCATTCTTTCTGTTCTGTCTCATCCACAGGTGGGCTGGTTCCCCTCCACGTACGTAGAAGAAGGCGAGGAGTGAACGGCTGAGCGATCGCACACAAGAGAAAGGAAATGAAGGGAAAAAAGCCAGAAAAAGGGCAAACGATTGGCCACTCTCTCTGTGTCTTGTTTGTCTATCCTGGAGGACATACATGGGGTTTGATAGATGAAGGACTGTCTCTCAGGGAGCAGATTATCAAACACAACCCCAGACCGCATCTTAAAAGACCCTTCCGGGCGACTGGATGAAGCGTCGCGGGTGAATCTGGGCCTGAGATGGAACGCCAGAATCGGACTGAGGTTACACCGTGAGCTATTTCTGTGTGCATCTGCTCATGGGGAAACATGTTTGTCCTGACCTTGCCTGAGTCCTCTTTACCTGCACTATTATTGATGACGCCCCTTCCCCGTGTTTGCACTGCCCTGGAGGTGTTCTCACAATCCCACCCAGCTATTCATCTCCGATTAAGATCAGAGCTTCCTGCCATGTAGCTGCAGTAATTGATTGCTGTCTCTTCCCTGTTTCTATCCTACGAAATCTCTTATTTTCAGATTTCCACTTAAAAGGAAGGACCGGTTGTTTTGTGCGTCGTGCTCTTATCTCCAGAGATATACTGTGGGCTTGTCACGCCCTGTTTATCTGATTTGCACGCTACCGCATCGTCGGGGAGATGCGCAGCGAGACGTTGACAGGAAACAAAAGGGATCGCGGTGACAGGCCTGTAAACAGCTTTTTCTGCAGGGGCCCACGGCCCCGAAAGCATTGTGTCACCCCATCCAGAAGGGATCCTGCTAGATAGCGCAGACTGTGCCTTCTCAATCAACTAATGAGGGAGATTTACACACATTTGCAAGAAGAATTGACACATTGAAAAACAATGAACAAAATATATACACACATGAAATTGATAAATTAATGTTAATTTATTTAATTTATATTATAAATGTATAATATAAAAAAATTATAATATTATAAATCATATATATATATATATATATATATATATATATATATTTCTACAGTCAAACCAAAATTTATTCAGACACCTTCAACACTCATCTTGATAATGTCAGATAACTTTGATAGAAAGGTATGTAACAAAACATGGTCAGGTCAATGTGTCAGGTCAAATAAAATTTTTGGTCCCAAATTTTTATCAATTTTTTCTGGTAGTCCACTGTATGAAGAATTTTTGGCTATAATATGTCACAGTTTACTTTATTTTGCTATCCTCACTTAACATAAATTAACTATAGTGTCCTGCACCCACTAGTAAAAAAATATCAAAAATTATATCTGGTATCTGAATAATTTTTGGTTTGACTGTGTATATATATATATATATATATATATATATATATAATTTTTATTAAATTGTTAAGGGAAATTGATGCAAATTGACAGATATCGGTCGATTAGTTCACCACTAGTGTGCACTGACAAAATTCTTGGCCACGAGTTTATAAGTCATTTCTTCATTGCATCAAAATATGGCATTGTTCTGTGATATTGGATGGGATATTGGCTGTGTTTTCACTTCCTGCTGCATTCCCCTTTGGGACTCATCCTTACAAGATGTTCCAGTGCTGTAACGCACTAGGCCTGTCTGCAGCTACATGTAGATCTGCGTGCAATCTGAACTGGCTCTAAACTGTGATGAAATGAAGTTTTCAGCATTTAGACTGTGTTGAGGTGACAGACTCTATAATCGGAGAAAGGTCACATCAGGAAACCGTCAAAGCGCTGGTTTGTCTCAAACGGTTAGATAAAAGTGCACTCACAAAGGAATATTTATTTATTTGTGATCCAAGAAGAGACTTTGACAGGAAAAGACATTCAAAGGAATACCGACAAATGACTGAAAAGCTTCAAGCCAGTACAGAAATACACTCCTATGTGCCTATAAAGCAGTCCAATGTAAAGCATCTCCATTTATAACTGGCCGTTCTTTCTTCACGTTATGCTTTGATTGAACGTAAAGATGGATCTTTTTATCATTTTAATTTTTTGTTTTCCCAAAGAGCTATATAATGTATTGTAAAATCTTCAGGAGTTTTTTTCTTTACTGTAAAATGAAAATCTATATGTAGAGTAAAAAGGTAAATATTTATTGATTTATAGGTCTCTATCTGTGTTATAATGAATTTATAATGTGAATAAGGTATTGATCAGTCCTCTCATTGTGTGATCTCTGTCTCAATGTAGCACAGTGTAACACCACTAAGTGGCAGCAGCATTACCAGGTGCTTCACTCTCTTCATTCTCATCTTCATCTTATGAGTTTATAGTTCCTTTTTCATCATCCTTACATTTTCCCAGTTATCATAATGCTGCCTTCAAGTCCAGGAACATTTGTATTTATGAGTTCAAAAGATGTACTTCAAATGAAACATTCAAATTATTTTGGTCAGAAAATAATTCCCAACAAAGACCGCTAAATGAGTAGTATTTTTTGGGGAAACCTGCACCAACATTTTTTTTTTTTAGAAAAAAAAACATTTTTTTCTTGTTTAATGAAAACAATTTAGCAAATTATTTAGATTTATTTCTTCACAAAATATGAGTTTGAAAGACATACTGGCATACAAATGATTTCAGTCATGCTTTTTCACTTCACAACAAAGACCACAAAATAAGTTTTTTTTTTTTTTTGAAAAAAAAAATCCTTTAGTTTTTCAGATTTATTCTATTTATTCATATTTTTTTATATCACTCTTATTTTTTCACTCTTACTCTTATCTTTCTGTTTTCATATTGATTTTAAAGTTTGAACAATTTTGATGCCTTTCTAATTTTTCTGTTTTTAATGTCTATATATTTTTAAATTTTTTAATATATTTTTTTATTTCAGTTTTAGTTTTAGTTATAATAACCCTGGTCAAAATGCATTAAAAACAAAATTGTACAGTCAACATTTAGCTTTTATGCTCAATACTAATTACAGTAGCTTTCGCCATGATCCATTAATTAACATTCAGCAATTCCGTGCTCAAAGTTTCTCACCTAGTAACTTTTATGTACACTCAACTCATAAATACGATCATCCTGACATGATTTAAAGGCAGCATAAGGCCCAATGATATTTAAAGATTCAGTATTTTCCTGCGATGCCGTATCAGTTCTTTCCTTTCTGAGAGGAAGCTCTGTTATGTCACAGAGGATTCAGATAGATTAACTTCTCATTAGGAAAATCACATTTACCAGCTGTTTACGGCACAGTCAGAAATTACCTCTACCTCTCCCTCCCTTTATTTATAAAGGTTAAAGGTCGGTTTTAGCATTGCTGTTTTTTTTTCTTCTTTTGGGCATCGACTGAAAGAGGATTTTTGGTCTGGCACCAAAATCTGGGGCGAAATCCGTGCCCGAGGCAGATTATGGTCTTCTCCTGGGTGCGCGGTTCCCTACACTCTAACTGCGAGCGGTAGAATTGGTTTTCTAAGCTTTCTCACCGGTAATCTGTTCCCACTCCTCTCTCACCAGAGATGAACCCTGACAGGACGGATTTAACAGGCTTCCACACATCGTTATATATTTATATACGGCAGAGTCTGTTTCAACACAGAGTTGTGGGCCACTAATCACCTAGCGATCTCTAACCTCGAAGGAAAGGGATTTCTGCCTCTATTTCCTCTCTCACGATGTTTTCTCTACTTCATAGTCATATGCTCCACTCTTTATCTAGATGTCTTTCAAACTTTTGTATGTAATGCTATGGGCATACAAATGAAGTCAAGAAGTATTTACAGTTTTGAGAGTCACTAAATATCTCATTTGTCTTTTTATTAATATTTTTTGTATGATAATTGCATTTGTGGCATTTTGCAACAATTTCTGGGGCTGTTAAATGAGCAAAAAGCCATATTTACTGTATGTAAGCACCCTTGAGTTACAGAAAGGCGGTACTCTGAGGGCTCATGGGTAATGATCTGTTGTCCACTCAAGCCAAAGACAAGCCTGGCCGCAGTGGCCTAACCTGTAGCAGTGCAATCCTAGCTGCTGTATCGCACTTCAACTGTATGTATGTACAGAAAGTTACAATAAAATGTATATTGCTTCTTTTTGCAAATTGTTTCACAGTCTTTTGTGTGGAAAAACTTGGAGTAAGATGCGGTACAAATGGTTGGTTTCAGGGCTGGTTAATCTGACTAATCAAATGATGAAAATAGAGTCTAATTAACTGAAAACAAAAGGAATTGGGGAAAGTTTGCTTTTAAAAATATAATCAAAAGTGTCCAATGGTTTGTTAAACCCACCCTTAAATATTCACTATATATTTCTACTGATTTTAGAGAGCAATATAACAATAAATTATTTACCTTAAGGATTAAAATCAACATTTTATGACTTATTTTTCACTTTAATTCTTATACTAAACATCCACGTGGGAGCAGTGTTATTTTAGTATTATTTATAAACTATTATAATAGTTTTTTATTAGTATTTCTAAGTAGCTTTCATTTTCAGTTTTCATTAATATTTTAGATTTTTTTTTTTTTTTTTTTGTAATTTTTGTTCTTTTGTCAACTATTTACTGATTTGTTTTTAAATCTTACTATTTAGGCTTAATTTATTTCTATTTCAGTCTTAGTTTTAGTTTTTATTTATTTTAAAGTTTTATTTTTTCAGTATCAAATTTTCATTTAGTTCATTTAGTCTAATATACATTTTATTTTATTTCGGCCTTATTTCAGTTAACAAAAAATGTTTTAATAGTTTTAGTTATATTAAACGATAACTGCACTGGAGTTTCTAGTTTTAGTGTATTGTTTATAAACTATCGTAGTTTTTATCAGTATTTTGAATTAGCATTTATTTCCAGTTTTCATTATAATTTTAGATTATATTTAGTAATTTTATGTGCTTTTATCATGTTATTATGTTTGAATATTTAGGGTTATTTTTTATTTCAGATATAGGTTTATTTATTTAAAATTATTTAAGTTAGTTGCTGCATCAAATTGTCATTTAGTGTTTTTTATCTAATATTTAAATTTTATTTTATATTTTATAATTTACTAATCATATGTTTTTAATAATTTAATTTGACTAAATTATAACCCTGAAATGGAGTTTCTAGTTTTGGGTACTGCAACAACAGAATTATGAAATTATTTTTATTTCAGATTTAGATCAGTTTTATTTATTTATTTTAGTTTTATAATGCCACAACAGAATAAATCTTTAATACACAATGCAAAGTTTCTTAAGACCTTTGTATTTCAGTTAGCTTAACAAAAAAATAAAAAATAAATAAAAATGCGCCAATCCTCAAGGCTAGCAGACTTACGCATTCATGTATGCGGCTGGAAAGACATCTAAGTTGCTGTCAACTTTTATATTCATCTAGAAGCATGTACGTGTAAAATAGAGATTAAAACAGTGCCAGTCCCCATCTGTTTGAGCTTATGAGGAGGAAACGTTCTGAAGAAGATGATGGGGTCATTCGGCTGGTGATGAGGTGCTCGAGGTGTCTGCTGAGACTCTATCGCCTCAAAGCAATGTCTGCCCGTCTCACCTGCAGAAGAAAGCTTGCACAGATGAGGATTGATTTACAGAAAAGTCATGACTGCGGCAGAAGTCCCGAGCCCCTTTATCCCCTCTCTCAGCTCCTGAGGTAAACACTCATTTGCTGATATAAATGTAGAGAAACCAGACTCATTTGTGAAAGCCTAGAACTAAAGCAAGATATGTTAAACCACAACATAAGTGACATCTATCCACTAAACAAACTGCTTTTATATACCCGCCTCCATCGAGATGAAACCATCTTTGACATTTAACAAAACGCACTGTTTTTGTGTTTTTCTCATATGAGTGAGCCGTACCTTTGCCCTTCTTGGTATTTTGATTATTATACAACGATCTGCAGAGGATATTGTTTTTAATAATGGAGCGCCGGTAAAAGCTCATAGTATTTGCTTTTTGCCCACAGTGGCTGGTAGACGTCTCCGTAAAGATCTATGTTGGGCAGCGTCTGCTGCAGTGGCCATCTGGGAGCTGTCAGCGGAAAAGGCAGTAGCCGACATGTAAATATCAAGCCCTGCGCCCCACATCCACACACCCGCATACAGTTCCCTGATGCATTAATAGCAGCGTCATTGATCTGAATGCTGTCTTCCATCCTGTGAGCCATTTCAGAAAAATACAATGACCCCTTCATTGCATACTGTACATTCACCACTGTGGTGTAGGATTTCCTTTGAAGCAATTTTCAATCATAAATTGCAAGTAAATTTTGCAAATATTTAGAAAGTCCCTATCCAGATCAGGTGGTGGATCAGCACCTAGAGACGACCCCTACAGCCCTGAATGTCAGCGGAGACCAGGACAACTAGATACGTCCCAGAGACTGATCCCCTATGACTATATCCCCTATAATATATATATATTTATATATATATTTTATATGATAATTTTTATTTTTTATTTTTATTATCACATATTACATAAAAGAAAGCTTCATAGAATTTAACTTCTTAAAATTAGATTTTGTCCAAAGGATCAATAAACTGTTCCATTGCTTTACAGGTGTGATGCTTTGCAGTCTGTCTCAAGATTCACTGTATTTCAGCATGACCCGAGCACAAATATAACTGCAAGGGACTGTAATAAACCCTGAGGTCCCTGGGATGCATTTAATTCTGCATCCTCTGAGCTGAGCAACACATACACGTGAACTTACAGCATGATAGAATTCATCAGAATCCATCAACAGCAGATCTCTGCGTATCACACACCGACAAGAGTCTCGCGTCTATCCGGCACTTGAACCCGATAAGATAAGACCATCTTCGCAGTTTTTTTTAAAAGGAAACTGCTGTCTGCAGTGAACAGAATCTTGCCAGTGATCTGCTGAAGCTCTCAGTGGAGGGATGTGCCATCTCTCACCCTGCCTTTTACAATGTCTAGTTTTCACGTATCAGCTGGTGAGAAAAGAGATGCTTTCCGTCTGTTCTGCTACCGGATCCTGACATGTATTGCTCTGCAGAGTCCAGGAAATCTGATTCAAAACATAGATATTGACTGGTAATAACATTTACAGGCATTTCAAGTCAGGTTGATAGATTTTTTTTCTTGTTCAACATCTTTTCACTTAGAAATGCCTCACATTGTGAAAGCAAAATAGGCCATTTTATGATTTAAAACACTAAATATGCACACACAATTGTTCTATGTTGATCTGACTTCTTTATTCATTAGCCATTAAACTTTATGGATCTATAAGTAGTGATATAAATGCTTTTAACCCTGAGGTTGTCAGTACTAGGCGTCCCAATCAAGTTCTATACTTTCAGGAGGATTAGGAAATGGGAAAGATGCTCGTTTCTATTTGGTTCCTGAAGAACCAGATGCTCTGGCTGTGTCAAATCCCTCATGCGCTTCCTGAATGCCTCCAGGTATATTCCACTTTCATTTGTCATCCAGAAATATGATGGCATCAGCTATTCTCTGCAACTCCACAGAGAGAGTTTTTCATAACACTGCTGCAAGACATTGACAATAAAAAATCCACCAATCACTTCTGGAGACCTGTGAAGTCATTGCGCCTAGGTAAGCAGATTCACATTTGGGCGTTTTTAATGAAATACTTGATTCAAAATAAAATCTCATGCTCAACTGGTTTACATTCAGGCACAATATTTTTCTTGGCTTTTGTATGAAGGGTGTTGCGTAAACTACCAGTCAAAAGTTTTTGAACAGTAAGATTTGTAATGTTTTTTTAGAGAAATCTCTTCTGCTCACCAAGCCTGCATTTATTTAATCCAAAGTACAGCAAAAACAGTAAAATTTTGAAATATTTTTTAGTATTTAAAATAACTGTTTTCTATTTGAATATATTTTAAAATGTAATTTATTCCTGTTATTTCAAAGTTGAATTTTTAGCATCAATACTCCAGTCACATGATCCTTCAGAAATCATTCTAATATGCTGATTTGCTGCTCAAAACATTTATTATTATTATTATTATTATTATCATTATTATTATTATTATTATGTTGAAAACAGCTGAGCAGATTTTTTTTTTCAGGTTTCTTTGATGAATAGAAAATTCAGAAGAACAACATTTATCTGAACTCTAAATCTTTTGTAACATTATAAATGTCTTTATCATCACTTTTGATCAATTTAAAGCATCCTTGCTAAATAAAAGTATTAATTTCTATAAAATTATTATTAAAAATAATAAAAAAAATTATACTGACTTCAAGCTTTTGAACGGTGTAGTGTATAATGTTACAAAAGCTTTTTATTTCAGATAAATGCTGATCTTTGGATCTTTCCATTTATCCTGAAAAAATGTACTCAACTGTTTAAAATATTGATAATAATAATAATAATAAATGTTTCTTGCAAATCAGCATATTAGAATGATTTCTGAAGGATCATGTGACACTGAAGACTGCTACTTTGCTTTGATCACAGGAATAAATGTAAAATACATTTTAAATATATATTGAAAAAAAAACCTTATTTTAAATAGTAAAAAAAAAATATATATATATATATATATATATATATATATATATATATATATATTGACTGGTAGTGTGTGGAACATTTTTATTTTACTTTCTTCACTTTAAGATTTTATTGAATTAGGTTTATAAAAGTTTTTAAAACTAAATTACAGAATAATACAATTCTAAAGCACTGGTTGTGATTCATTTTTGTAGTTTTGATTTCAGCTTGTCTTTCTTTGATTTTTATTTTGTTGTTTAAACTCATGTGAGACTTTTATTGTGTATATTATTCAAAAGATCAAAAGATGGTTTTATGGTGCTTTTGTCATTTTTTTGTAGCTTGACAGCTTCAGTTTTCATTCACTTTTATTATATTGAAAAGCAGAGCTGGAATATTCTTCAGAAAAGAATCTTTTGTGTTGCAGAGAAGTGAGTAAATAATGAATTTATAATAAATAAAATAATATATAAAATATTAATAAATAAAGAGGGTGAGTAAAAAATGAATTTTCATTTTTGGGTGAATTTTTTCTTGAATTTTCTATTCACTTCACAAGAACACAGTTGGGTTCATGTTGTCCTCTCAAAATGTCTTGGCATGGTGGTGGTACACTTTGAATTTTAAATTTCATATTCACAAGATTATACTAAAGTCTGCAGCTCAGAATATGTGACCTTTGGATTCTTCTTTGTTGCATTGAGTAGCAACATTTGTGAGAAAAACATGTGCTTTTATAATAATGTCCCGGGTTGCACCATATGTTGTTCAGTGAAAAAAACTCTAAACCCACTTCCCTTTTTTCTTGACACTTTTGAATACTGTCTGTGTGCATAATGCAAAATCCATCGAGAACAACTGCACAGTCAGGAGTGCTGGCAGGTGGACAAGAAGCTCATAAAATTACAGTATTTGAATTCCCCATGGCTCGTATTTAATGCGAAAGAGCTGGTTCATTAGCCAAAAACCTCACGGTGCCAAACGTGGCTAAAGGTAAGTAAGATCTGTATCTTTTCGACTTGTTCTGAAGGCTGATGCCAGTTTCTGATAGCATAAGCCAGTTTCTTGCCAGTTCCACTGGCAAATCTGGCGTTGGTGCTTGTGTTTGCTTGTATCATAGACAGCAATGATTAAATGGAAAGCAAATTGAGACTTTTGTTAACTCAGAAGTGATCTCATCAGTGTCTCAAACTGTGTTCAGACCTGGTTTGATGTCAAAGTTAACAATGAAAAGTGAAGGATTTTTAATAAGAAACTCAAACATTTCTCATCAAATTAGTCCAAGACCAAATCATGAATTATGCTATCCACATTATATTCCTGTACCGTTACTGTATGTATACAATTTTCTCATTTGATTTTTTAACCAATATATGCAATATATTTATATATGTAAAAACTAAATATTAGATACTTCTTTATTTAAATATAAAGATTTTCTTTTATTATTTAAAGAAATTCTCTACTTGTATTCAGCAAGGATGTATTACATTGCTCAAACTGATCAAGTGACAGTACAGTCAGTAAATGCTGTTCAATGAACTTTCTATTCATCAAAGAATCCTGAAAAAAAAAATATCATGGTTTCCACAAAACTATTAAGCAGCAAAACTGTTTTCAACATTGATAATAATAAGAAATGTTTCTTGAGCACCAAATCAGTATGAAAACCTTCTGAAAGGTCATATTTAACAATAACTGTATAAATAAATTTTAAAATAAAAAAAGAACATAACAAAATAACTAAAACTAAAAATAAAAGCCAAATTAAAATATTAATATAAATAATTTTAAAATAACACTGCCCCCATAATATATCCTAATGTTCTAAAATATTAAAGCTTATTTAAAAGTATAAATAAAATGAATTGTTTTCTGTATAATTTCAATGGGCAAATTTAAAAATAATTTGCTTTGTTATGATGTAGTCATTTTGCTGTTAGCCTGGATGCTGCACTAAAAACCATGTTTAACCAACACATCAACATATCCAGTATATGCTTCTTAAAAAAAAAAAAAAAAAATATATATATATATATATATATATATAGATATATATATATATATATATACATATACAATAATGTGAGTGGTGCTTGCCTGTACAAAACCCAATATTTATATATGCAGTTGTTAGGTAGTTCCCTACATGCTTTGGAAAAAATGTATCATGGTTTCCACAAAACTATTAAGCAGCAAAACTGATTTCAACATTGATAATAATAAGAAATGTTTCTTGAGCACCGAATTAGCATATTAGAATGATTTCTGAAGGATCATGTGACACTGAAGACTGCTGTATTGATGCTGAAAATTCAGCTTTGCCATCACAGAAATAAAATACAATTTAATATTTTAAAATACAGTTTATTCAAATAGAAAACCTTTATTGTAAATTCTAATATCATTTCTCAATACTACTTTTTACTGTATTTTTGAACAAATAAATGTGGCCTGTAAGCATTAAAGTCTTTCCTTGCAAAAAAAAAAAAATATATATATATATATATAAATAAAAAAATAATAATAAATAAATAAATAAAAATACAGACCAGAAACTTTTGAATATATACATGCACACATTTTAAATATATTTAACTAAAATAAAATCAATAATTTTAAATGCTACAAGTTAATATTAATCAAATAAATGCAGATTTGATGAGTATAAAAAACATCTAAATATCTTACTTACTCCAAACTTTTCAGCTGTAGTATGGGAACGTATGATAATGTATGTAGCGTGATTCACCAAAAAAAATTTGGTCCAGAGGTTTTCACAGGCCTGCAGCAGCAGCAGCTCATAGAGTTTTAGTCGTACCTCTGCGTGTGCTCCACTAGTGAGAGCTGCCATTCCCCCTGAGAGAAGCAGAGAGGACTGCATTAGCCTATAACAGACATCTGGTGGCCATTCATTACCTTGACCATCCTTGATGTCCTCGACCCGGAATGCCATTTTTCACTTTGCAGAGATCCAACTTTGTTCAAATCAGCAAAGGAGATGGTGGAGAGGAGAGAAGCTTTACAGGGAGGGCAGAGGGATGGTGGAGAGGAGAGAAGCTTTACAGGGAGGGCAGAGGGATGGTGGAGAGGAGAGAAGCTTTACAGGGAGGGCAGAGGGATGGTGGTGAGATGTTCATTAGCTGAGTGGATGCCTGTCGTGCGATGTCTTAGAAGTGCTGATCAGATGGATGAACAGGTAGAAGGATAAGAAGCTCTGATCTCGGATGACCTCTGATTAACTAAAGGGACTTTTGTGCTTGTGCAACACAGGACCTTTACATTTTGATTTACTGCTCTAAGACAATCAGGTTTATGAACAGGACTGCTCTGTCCCACCTAAACCTGCTGAAAGATCATATTTAACTATAACTGTATAACAAAATTTTAAAATAAATAAACATTTAAAAATAAAGCTAAATATTTTTCATAAAAACAAACATAAAATGACTAAAAATAAAAATATAAAAATAAAAACTAATTCAAAATATTAATATAAATTAATAATTTTATTTATTAATTTAAAATTAATTTAAAATTACTAAAAATAAATTTAAAATAACACTGCCCCCATAATATATCCTAATATCCTAAAATATTAAAGCTTAAAATATTAAACCATGTTCAGCCAACACATCATATATATATATATATATATATAGAGAGAGAGAGAGAGAGAGAGAGAGAGAGAGAGAGAGTGGTGCTTGCCTGCACAAAACCCAATGTTGCTATGCAGTTTCTAGGTAGTTGCCTGCATGCTTTGGGTGGGTCATAGAGTTAGGACAAAAAATAAATCTTTCCTTAGCAAATGCCACTTATAATTATTATGAACTCAAACAACCCATGGTTCTTTTCTATAGCAGCGTGTTCTTTAGTTGTGTAGGATTGCTTTGGCCTTGAGCATGGTCAAAGACTGTCTGACTAATTTATAGTAACACAGAGCTGATAAAAGCACTGAAATACAGAATAATGTACCGTTTAAAAGACATTCATACTAATGTTTCTTTAAAAACTTTTGCAGCAAATCTGAAAGACACGAAGGCAATGAGGTAGATATATATCTATTGCAGTTATGAATATCTGTTGCATGGCTTTTTAAAAAGTAAGGGTTATTCCTATTTTGCTGTACATTTTTATGTCCCCATCCAGTGCTGGGATCTTTAAATAAAACTAAAACTATTAAAAATGGAGTTTGTTAATTGAAAAGTAAAGAAAAGTAAAGTAAAGTAAAGTAAAGTAAAGTAAAGTAAAGTAAAAATATTGAATGAAGATGAAAAAAAACAAACAAACAAAAAAAAAAACTAAACAAAACAAAACAAAACAAAAAAAGTTACCCTACAAATAAATTAGTGATAAATAATAGTTAATGTACGTCGGCGTTTTAGTGCCACTTTAAAAAAATTAAAAAATCGAAGATTACGAGATTAAAGTTGTAATATTTCGAGAATAAAGTCGAAATTATGGGAATAAATTCGAAATACTACGAGAATAAAGTCGAAATGTTTTGAGAATAAAGTCAAAATACTATGAGAATAAAGTCGAAATATTACGAGAATAAAGTCAAAATATTACGAGAATAAAGTCGAAATATTTCGAGAATGAAGTTGAAATATTACGAGAATAAAGTCGAAATGTTTCGAGAATAAAGTCGAAATGTTTCGAGAATTAAGATAATTCTCGGAGCACCGGGAGATATTCCAAAGTCTCAGCTTTCAAAATCTGTCAGTTTTATAGCGAAATACAAACAATATGTATATTATAATGTGTTTTTTCACGCTCTATAATGTGGCATGACAGATCGCTGTATTCACTTCAATTTAAGCGGCATGTGAGTCAATCATCTTTCCGATTACAATAATGAGACATTATTTTCATTATAAATTAGGCTATAGCCTACTGTTTTTTTCCATGACTTCTAATGTTCCTTCACTTTTATATCTTGCTATAAACTTGAAATAAAGAGGAAAACACATTTATAATTTGTATTTCATGATAAAACTGACAGAATTTGAAAGCTGAGCTTTGTTATATCAAAAGCAACAAAGCACAAAATTATTGCGATTACTGGGTGGCTGGCGTGCTACAAATAATGAATGGAAGACGTTAAATATTATGTCCAATCATTTACTGTATTATACCATGAATAAAACAGCTTGTGAATAGTCACTTAATGTTATATATATAAGCCTACAGCCTATACCTCAGAAAAGAAAACAATATAGGACTAACTTATGTTAACGAGTTGGAGTCCACTTCAACCTTTAGGACGTTTTATTAATTAAATAGTCTACATGTGAAGAATGAAAGTTTAGATGCCACAGACGTTTTTGTGGAACTAGGTGGTGGAATTTTCACAAATTTGAAATTTTGGAATTTTCACAAAGTAAACAGTATAGGCCTAATGAATTGATTCGCATAAATACAGCGATCTGATCATTAAAGAGCTTGAAAAACACATTATTGTAAGACATAATTTGTGTTTCACTATAAAACTGATTTTGAAAGCTGAGACTTTGTTTTATATTAAAAGTACTAAAATTGGCTGGCGCAGTACAAATAATAAATGCAATGGAAGACATGAAATATTATTTCCAAGCATACTGTCACCGCGAATATGGCACATGGTATGATTTCTGCTAATAATCCACATATATTTGTATTGTATTAAAAAAGGGTCAAATAAGAGAGCTACAGCACCCCCCAAAGGAATGTCGATTGGGTGTGTGAGCTGATGTTAAGATAAAAAGTTGTTCCTGTTCAGTCTGTTAATAAATATCATGTTCTTGATATTAAGATGTTTCTGCGAGTCCTTAAAATTGACTCTTCCTCATCCCAGTAAGATGATGCAGCCACTCGGATGCAACATATTCAAATAGGCCTAAATTCCGGTGGCCTGGCAACTTCTCCCGGTGCTCCCAATCCAGGCCAATTGCATGCGAAATAGGTTATAGGCTACTCTCAAAATATTATAACTTTAATTTATACAATTTAAATTCTCGAAACATTTCGACTTTATTCTCGAAACATTTTGACTTTATTCTCGTAGTACTTCGACTTTATTCTCGAAATATTACGACTTTAATCTTGTAATCTTAGATTTTTTTTTATTTTTTAACGTGGCACTAAAACGCCGTTGTATTAATGAAAGTAAATATTTAAAAAATAAATAAATAAATAAAAATTAAGCACATAAAATGATCACAAATACAGTAAAATAAAATAAAATAAAATAAAATAAAATGAAATAAAAACTTAACTTTTTTTTAAAATTAAAAATGTTACCCTAAAAATAAATTGGTGAAAACTAATAGTTAATGAAAGCTAATAATTACTAAAAACAAAACAAAACAAAAAAAAAAAAAACGCATAAAATTATTACAAATACACTATAATAATATATAAATAATTTAAAAATAACACTGTCTCAAACATATATCCCATTGTCGATGTAATGTAATATATATATTTTTTAATATTAACTTCTCAAATGAAAAACTTTTTAAGGGAACTTATTAATATTAAATTTCATATTAATCATATTAAAATATTTTTAAACATTGGGAATATTGTTTTAATTGGCAATCAATGTATAGGTTTATCCAAAGACTTTTAGACTTTTGTAATGCGTTAAAAAATCAAATCCTCCAGGAAGTGACATTTTAGAGGGGAAACAACAGCACAAACATCAAGTATTAGCAATGGATTTGATTAATTTAATTTGGATTTTTGCTTGAGCCTGACTACACTGAAAAAAATGACTCATTGAATTTACTAATTTTTTTTAAGGTAAGTGGTTGCAATAAATTTATTTTAGCTACATTTAAATAAACAAATTTAGTTGACTAACTTTCAGCTAAATTTGTTTATTTAAATGTAGCTAAAATAAATTGATTGCAACCACTTACCTTAAAAAAATTTAGTAAATTCAATGAGTCTTTTTTTTCAGTGTAGAGCACATTTCTGTTTTATCCTTAACAACAGAAATAGCAATATATTTTAATAGAAACACTTCCAACAATTATAAGCAATTTCGATTTTTAAAAGTTCAATTTCAAAAGGTTTTACATAACAGAAATGACTCACATAACATAAAATAGAGCCAATGTTTTTATATACCTTGTTCTTTAAACATGGCTGCCAGATTGATTATGAAACAGCAAGTAGTTACTCTAATGAGAAGAGTAAACCATTTGTTCCTAACCCTGAGCCACATTGTTATTCAAAACTATGAGTGTGTGTGTGCATGCACACATCCATCCATTGAAATTATATCCACAATGTCTGGTGTTCACACTTCTTGCTTATCTACCTCTGGAAAGGGCATGCCGTAGGTCTAAATAATGCATTACATCTTTAGTTTATCTTGGCCATACTGCAAAAGAAGTCTATTTCCCCACTGCCGGAGAAAATATGCTTGCAGTGCTGCTAAGGTGTCAGTGTGTGTGTGTGTGTACCTCTGAGACACTGAGAGAGAGAGAGAGAGAGAGAGAGAGAGTGATACACAGCAATATACTTCTTGTATATTTGGATCTCTGAGTTTTGTATTCTGGAGAGGTGTGAAAAACTAACTTGGAAAATGGCAAGAATAATCTTTAGTCATACACCTGCCTCTGCCCCGGGGACTCGTACGTGCCGGAAAATATTTTTATTTTTATTTGTATGCATTCATCATATGAGGCTAGGTGGCTTAATGAAGTTGTGCTGGAATAATCTGGGTTATATTAGCTGATCAAGTGTAGAAACCGTTTGGCTCACAATTCTTCTGTAATGAAAACACTATTTAAATATGCATTCAATCTTAGAAAGAAGAAGGTTACTTAGTGTACCTTTTTCTATTTTAAGACTGTATATCAGTCCACTCCTCTGAGTAACTACTTTACTGGCACTACTTTAATGTCTCTTTTATTACACTGTCTCGTTGTATTCAAACACAAGTGGTGCCGTCTTGCTCAGTTATCATTATTGTAATCGTAGACTAAAGGAATAGTTAAGACAAAATTAAAAATTGCTGAAAATTTACTCTCCCTCAGGCTATCCAAGATGTAGATGATTTTTTTCTTCAGTCATAAAATCCATGCTATGTTGTCCTCTCACATCAAAATCCACCATTTAGGACTATTTTTGCTTTTGACTTTGCTTAATCTGTGCATATTTCTCTCCTGATTCAGACTTGAAGTTAAAAGTGTCTTGATGGATTTGTTTATTACAAACATGCAGTTTTTCACTTTTGTGATGTTGTATTGTGGTGTTATCAGTTGTTTGGACTCTCATTCTGACGGCACCCATTCACTGCAGAGGATCCATTGGTGAACAAGTGATGTAATGCTAAATTTCTCCAAATCTGTTCCGATGAAGAAAAAAAACTACCTTTTGGATGGCCAGAGCGAATTACCATACTATTGTTGCAGTGTTCATTGTGTTTTGATCATCTTATAGAGCTGAATAGCTTTCGAATAGATCGACATGTATATTGCCACTTGAAAGATTTCTTATTATTGTGAGCACTGAGTGCTGTAATAGACTCTAAATGAATTCAGATATGATTCCCATTTCTTTTTAATCACCTTTTATCACCTCCTATGTTTAAAAATATTGAAGGTTATGAGTAATGAAGTTTCCGTTATTTATATTCCGCACACGCTTGTGGTCTGTAGGCAGAGATGGGCACAAATACATCAAAATGTATTTAAAATAAAAATACAAAATAGCGCGTGGAAAAATTTATTTAAATACACATACAAAATACTGTGTGGGAAAATGTATTTAAATACAAATACAGTATTTTGTATTTTGAAAATACACAAAATGTGAAATTGGCCATCCAGTGAAGTAACACTATTAAGGTCTGTTTACAACAAGAATTATAATTATAAGGATAATTATATTAATGTATTCTAAGTATACAATGCAGTTGTGTCATCTGTCACTTTAAATGCTCAAGCTCAAGCAGAAATAATTCCGATTGGCTATCAATGTTTTTATTATTTATAATTTTTTGTGCTGTTATGGTTTTAGTTGTGGTGTGCTATCTGCTATTCACTTAGATTTAAGATGAACTCACACTAGGGGCTCTGATCCATGCTTGAGCACGATTGACCCCCGAAGTCCAGTTTATTTCACAAGTGTGACTGCTCTGTACCGTATCCAGTGTGGTTCATTTAACCATGCCCTGGCCTGCTTGAAGAGGTGGCTTGAGTGCAAAGCAAAGCTGCTTATTACTCATTTATCCATGTTTCTTTATCGCTCTGAAGTGTCAATAACTCCTGCCCACTAAAAGCTCCACAGATATATTTGCATACAACAATATATAACACAACAATATATAAATGATATAGAAAAAGTTCAATCGATTTACACTTTATATCATCGCCGACATATATATTGTTGTATTGGCATAGCAACCAGTAATGCTTAAAGTTTAATGAACACATTTGACTAGGTGATAAAAACCAAAATCTGACCAAAAAAAAAAAAAAAAAAAAAACTATCAAGACTGACTAGTGCTAATGGTATGTTTCCCTTGCTAGTGCTCTTTTTTTTTCCTTCATGCTAAGTGCTAATCTGAATGGTGTTCCATTTTAACCTTAATCAACAAGTACAATCGGCCATGACATCCTCACCTTATCTTATGCTGCCTTCACAGGCAATCAATTTTTTTATTCATTTATTTTTTTTTGTAAATATGAGTTCCCTTTCGAGGGAACTTCGAACTGCGTCCTCTAGGGGTCGCTATGGGGGAACGCTGTCAGTGTGACCCGTGTCTGAAGCATATATACAAAAACACCACATGTTGGCCGGCGACAGCCTATGACGTCACTACCGGCACGACCACAGTATTAAGGGGCGCCGGGAAAATACATCACTTTCTTCGTCTTCAGTGACTGTTTTGTTTGAAGCGTGCATTCTACTGGTAAGAACGATTTTCTACTACTACTATGGCGAGAACTAGCAAGGCGTTTAAGAGATGTGTGCATCTGTGTCCTCGTTATTTGACAGAGGCTAGAGGGAGGCATGGGTCAAAGAGAGGTAGGCAAGACCTGAGGGAGGCGATCCAGATGAGGCGTTCTCAACGCTCTCGTCCGGACCAGAGTAAGACTTGAACATCTACTCCCTTCCCTCGGGGGACCTGTCATCTGCCCTCATCTTCCCCTCTCTAATTCCCCAGCAACCACCGTTAATTCCACCTGACCGAGGTTGGGTGGGAACCTAGAAACCTGCGTTTTAAAAACATTGCAGTCTCTATGCTGGACTTATGATGTTTTGGTTAAGTTCTATGTTTCATAGAAACTACTTTACTGATGGTCCGGACCTGACTCGTCGGATTTCGCCTCCGGGACTGATCTCATGCGCAGGAACCATGGATGGGTGAGTACGATCCAGATCTAACGGTTCACTGGTATTTGTGTGTCCTTGCAACACTGCAGTTCCAGGACCTGCGGGTCTTTTTACTTCAGTTTCTTGGCAGGGGACGCCTCTTTTTGGGAAGGTACATGGCTATCTGAGGATATCTATGTGCTAGCTTAGGGACTGCTCCCCTTTCTGGGGATTTTAAGTAGCAATCTCCCTGAGCCCTTGCCTAGAGTGTGCTATCTCCCCTGCTAGGGTGTAAGTAAATAGCCCACTATTGTGGCAGCTTCTCTGGAGGGCTTACCGGATTTTTAGGCCAAAGGTTGAGCTAGCTTTACTCCCCTCACCATAGAGGTTCACCTATGAGCATGCCGCTCCCTTCTGAGCGTCTGAGTTCCCTCTCATGCTGAGAGTTGAGTTCTCCGCTCCCCAGAGCTCTGTGACCCTATGCTCTCCTTGTTGGTCGAGCTGGCGTTGCTCCCCTCATCATAGAGGGTCACCTATGAGCATGCCGCTCCCTTCTGAGCGTCTGAGTTCCCTCTCATGCTGAGAGTTGAGATCTCCACTCTCCAGAGCTATGTTTGTTGGTCGAGCTAGCATTGCTCCCCTAACCATAGAGGGTCACCTATGAGCATGCCGCTACCAAGGATCTGTTGAGACAGTTCCTTCAGCGAGCTCATGCAGAGCAAGCAGTAGCCCCTGGGTGACAGGCCAAGACCTAGTTACTATGCTAGGTGCTTGGTCGTATCCCCTTAAAGGAATCTCTGCTTCTGATTCCAAGCCTTTGAGCTCTACCCTGGGTCCAGGAGCCCCGGCCCCTAACAGGTAAGTTCTGGGGTACGCAGCTCAGGTTTTTTGGCCGAAGGGGATAATGTCACTGACAGCCGTCGACCCGTCCCAGGGGCAACTCCCTTAGTCGGGTAAAGTTGGTACTTATTGCTCGCCTTTTGTGCCTGGCTTTGCACTCCCCTCAGCATGGTGGTGTGGGTATTCCGTTCCCCGTAGTGACCCCTAGAGGATGCAGTTTGAAGTTCCCTCGAAAGGGAGTGTCTCAGGTTACATATGTAACCATGGTTCCCTGAGTAGGGAACAAGACACTGCGTCCTCTAGGCTCGGTGCCATGCTTCGGACGCAAGCTTCAGCGAAGAAGTGAATGACGTATTTTCCTGGCGCCCCTTTATACTGTGGTCGTGCCGGTAGTGACGTCATAGGCTGTCGCCGGCCAACATGTGGTGTTTTTGTATATATGCTTCAGACACGGGTCACGCTGACGGCGTTCCCCATAGCGACCCCTAGAGGACACAGTGTCTCGTTGTCAGGGAACCATGGTTACATATGTAACCTGAGACGTTTTCTAGTTAGAAATTGGACATGATTGCCTTTGTCATATTTTCTACTGGGAACCCCTGAGATAATTTTTATACCCAAGTTTCTGAGTTGTGCAGGCCATAAACATGGTGGAGGGGAAAACAGTTGCTGCTGGGACAGGTGTTTTTTTTTTTTTTTTATCCCACAAAAGCAAGATCCCCTTGTTTTAAAAATCATGTTTTTGTTAAAATCATGCACACCATAGTGCAATAACCATTTCAAGCATTTTGTATGTTTTATACACAGCAAAACAGCACGTATTTGACTGATAATCCTGAATCATCAACAAGCTAACTATATAGATAGCTCTGTGAATGTTTATATGGTTGTCAACGAATGGGACGCTACATTTTATTCAAAATTAAATACCTTAAATATCTACAATTTTGGTTTTAATAAGATTTTCCCAGGAAACCTGGCATCCTCCATGATTCCTGTTCTTTCCAACAGCACTTGAATGCGGCAAGCTTGTAATCAGACTTCTGAAATTCTGAAAACTTGCTTACCCAATTCTAGATGGAGTCATACAGCTGCAGCTCACATGCATGAAAGTGGCATGTTTGAGGTTTGAACTAGTTACAGGAAATCAGCAGTCTAATAAAGAGGTTGATTTGGCAAAAAGTATTTTATGTATTTTGAAAATACAAAAATACTACGATTAAATGTATTTAAATACAAAATACATTTGATTTTTTTCAAAGGTATTTAAATACAAAATACAAAATAGTATTTTGTATTTCAAATACGTATTTTAAATACATGTATTTGAAATACTGCCCATCCCTGTCTGTATGGATTCTTGAACTTCCATAAATGTTTTGGGTTTTATTGAAATGTTCACTTTTCTCCTCTGTGTTGTGACATTATCATATCAAATGGGTCATTCCGGAAACATTCTGCAGTCGTTATCAACAGAAGTATTATTGTGATATTAGCTAATAAAAGTGTATGTAACTTTGTAAGTCTTACCCTAAGTAGGAAACCATAAATCAAAATCCTGAAACGGTCAATGTTAAATGAATCCTCAGTTTTTCATTCCTGTTATCAATGAAAAAGTTGGATGTGCCTGAAGTAAAAAAATCATCATGTTTACTGAAGCTGAACTTCTTAACAAATGGAAAAGCTGATTTAGAAATCAATAGGCTGCCTTGTTCAAGGGCAGATTAACTCCAGATGCAAGAAAACTTGGACACATCCCTTTAAGAAAAATAGAAATAAATGTGATAAAATATGCAGAAATAAAAACTCACTGGATCTTTTTAGAAAATAATCTGCAAAATCTTTTCTCCTATAAATAGGAGTGAACAATTGGAACGATGCAACTGATTTTGGCTGAGCCTGTTTGTTGGCTTGGTTCAAAGAATTTGTTGAATACACAGTGGATCGGCTGAGTATATAGATGCACTGAATTGTTTATTCTCTTTGTCAGTGTTGCATATGTCTGCATTGATAAAGAGAACGTTGCATTTCTGAAACAATATAACACAAACGTACACAGGGTGAACTCCAGTTTTCTCAGCCAGGGAATAACTACAAGAGCATCTCTGGACCAGTTGATCTTTCTTAGGGTGTATGGTTAAAAAAATAACTTTCATATCAGTTAGAAAAATGTATAAATGTATTTTCTACATAAAAATGTGGATTATGTATTATTTAAAAGAGTTTTAAACATTTTAATTTTGAAACTCACTATATATATATATATATATATATATATATATATATATATATATATACTGTTGAAACTCTGTAACTATATATACCTGTATATGGTATTGTAATTGACCAGTAATTCTAAAAAGCACAAAAACTATTGCAGAGATCGTCAATTATTGCTCCGCCATTAAGATGTAAAATATCACTTCAGCTCTTACTGAAAGTTTAACAAGTGAATCTTTCAAAACAACCATAATTTTGGTAAATAATACTGTCATGCATTTTTTAAAGTGCCATTCTAATGTAAAGAAACAGCTGACAAAGTGTCATTATTTGGTCGTTTATGTCGAATTTCCAAAATAAAATATTATGTGGACTGGTTTATAACTAACATGAAAGTGCAATATTACTTCATCAACATTTCTTCTGTTTTCAAAGCAGACACACAAACACATAAAACACACACACACACAAACACAAGATTCATAAATTAGTACTCAGTTACTAAGAACCACTGCAGATAAAGACAAATGTTTCTGGAGCATCTTCAAAATGAATTATTTAGCAGGCCCGTATTGTCACACACTTTATAATCGTGAAAAAGGCTGTAAAACTTTCTGCTTAAAACAAACCCGTGTGATAGATGGGCAGTTTACACACAGGCAAGACCAACTCCATAAAACAGGCTCTCAAACAGACATCAATAGCTGTTAATATTTAATTCTGCCCATCCGATAATGCGTTTCACTGAAACAAATCATTACTGTATTGAATTTGAGATAAATGGTGAGCAGAAAATTCTGAGGGTTAAAGCATTTTCCACTATTCTGCAAAGTATGCAATTTATATGCATGCGTTATATAAAGACATGCGATTATTTATCACGCTTTCATTGCAGGGACAATTTAGATTCTTCATTGTGCAATAAAAGACACATAAAACAGTACAACACAGCTACATAAAATCCTTTTAAAGTTTTATTCACTTAAATTTCTCAGTGTTAAAGCAACAAGAAAACATTTAGAATGTCCTTTGGTGTAATTTTCTTTTTTACACGTCAGTATATATACTGTATGTAAACTGATATTCTTTGATGCCAGCACGTTGCCAATATACTTTAGGAAAACTTCACAATCCAACCCGAAGGAAAAAAAAAAAGTGTAAATGAAATAAAATCAAATTCAGACCAACATAATCAGATATTTAATTCAGTATGCACCTTGATTGAATGCACTAAAATGTTGCCCTTAAACACATTTCAGCAATAATACAAAAAAGTATATGTTCTACATTATCTTTACTCTGTCAAGAAAATAACTTCTGTATTAATACAAAAATTAAATACACTGATGACTGTCTAAGCACTTCATCTGTTTGGGTGAAAACATACATCTTTGACCGTGGCCTCAGCAAATATCCTGTCACATTTCAAAGTCATGGGTTTTTCAGTCATATTTTTTGGAGGATAAGGGGGGGTGCCACATGAGTGTGACCAACATCACACAGACTGAAAGGAAAACCAAAAAATTATATATATTAAAAAAATATCAAGGGTTACAGAATAACATTCACAAAAGCACAGGGTGGAGGAAGGATGGGGCTTTTGACACAAAGGACACTCTAAAGTTTATTTTCGAGGGTGGGTCAGGACGTGTTGGCGGGACGAGCTCAATTTGAAAGCAGATCAAATGTGACAGTCTGAATAGATTTCCTTATATCCACAATGCACTGACAGCAAAGAATGCTTGTTTCTTTTCTTTTCTTGAGTCTTTCTCCATATAATTATTTCTTTTTTTTCGTAATTGCCAGTTCACACAATCCGGACAGTTTTCCATCGCTCCGTGTCACAATAGCCAAAAGCCAGTCTACAGCCAACATGATACCCAGAATGGCTCAGGTGAGGGGCGGCAGCTGGCTTTACTTGTACATGCCGCTGGCTGAACGCAGCTCCCGTTGCCTTGGTGATAAAGGGAGGAAAGGGATGAGTCTTGTCCGCTCCAATCCCTATCGCTCTCTTGTTCTGTTAGGGGAGTGAGTATCTATTATGGCTTAGTTCACGTCTCTACTTCCTCTTATTTGCTTCATGAAGCATATGCTCAGGTAAATTCTATAAATAACACCTTGATGTTTTTTTTTTTTAAACTTTTAGATTTTTATATTGAATCAATTTTTATAAATACTATTTTTATTGTTGTATTATTTATTGTCATCCTCAGAAATTTCGCTTTGATATTTGGGCACATTCCACATGGGCGGCCGAGTGTTGGTGGGTCTGATGCGCTGCTCATACAGAAGAAGCTGGGCAGTTGGAGATCTGCCTCTCAAAGGACCCAGCAGATCTCCACGAGGAAAACCGGACCCAGGACGGACAGCAGCGAAAGCAGGATTAGCCCAGGGGGGCGGAGGGAAGCCTGGCCCGAGTCCGACCCTCCGCAGCCGCCCGGCTCGTTCTCGCACCGCGGTTTCTCGCACAGCAGGCCGGTGTATGCCGGAGGACACTGACAACGGATGTTGTTCACACACACGCCGCCGTTTTGGCAACGCAGAAGTTCGTTGTCACACACTCGGGCTGTGGCATTGAAAGGAAAAGGATAAGCAGAAGACAAAAACCCACACACACACATATATATAAGCTACACCCAAACAAGTATGAACACTTCTATTATTACATAGAGCTCTATCCTGAGATATCATATATTCATCTATTGCTGAAAATAGACAAAAATAGTCAATACAAAGTGCAGGCAAAGTATTGATTGAAATGAATCACACGTAGAAAACTTAATATCATTATTAATAGAAATTCATAAATGACTTTTTTTTTCTTACAGAAAATTGAACTCTTGAGATTTGATTAAAAATGTTTCAAAAAGGCGTCCCTGCTCAACGGCCACCTCAAAATAAAGAAAATGTCTCTCAAGAGACCTGCCATTAAACCAAACCATTAACACGGCAGAGGTTTCTCCAAATCCCTGATAATGACTTGCATTCTGCATCCCGTGGCGGCACTGCACCCCTCAGGTGTATCTGGTGCATTTAACAACAAGGACACCAAGGCCAGACCTCGGACGTAAGCTGTTGAGCAAGCTTCAGGCAAACAATTTCCAGCGCAAACTAGCAAAACCAACAGAGATAAATAAAAACAAGCCATGCCTCTCACGTCTTCATCAAAGCACTGTAATCCTGATGATTGGAAAACAATCATCTAACACACAAACGCTGGCCTCTATCAGTTTGCGAGCAATGGTTCTGAGAGGTCTTGTGCGTTGCAGCATCTGTTTAATGGCTGTTACTGAGCTATTTTGGGATGGACTGAGCTGACAGGAAGAGCTGGATGATAGAGAGAGGAGGTGTAACTCTCCCAGTCATAACAGGCTGATTAGGGAGCTGGCAGAACTACATGGTCTCCAGCTTCTCTCTCTCCATCTCCTGTGTGGATACAGGCTTTATGGTTGAGTCAGGGAAAAATGAGCCCCTGTTTGTGTCCATAATTCCCTCTGTTCATCACTGCCGAGTCTTTTTACGATGCAGATCAATCGTTCCCTAGTGAAAACCCACATTCGTACCACAAAACAAGACCCAGAAATTGTACCTGCAAGATGAACAAGCTATTTGAATTATCGGTTATTAACATGCATAAAGATTGAATGGGTTCAATTAGTATCAGTCTCATTAGTATTTGTAGACAAATCATAATTTTCTTAATGTTTGGAACAAACTGACACAATTTTGTGAAAATAATAATAATAATTTATAATAAATTATTTATTAAATTTAGCTAAATTAAGGTATTTACCTAATGTAACACTTCACTTGTTTCAGTCTTCTCTGTCCGATCTTGGAAGACTTGCTGAAATTAGAGTCAAAATGTAAAGAAATATATGGACATTATAACAAATTTCCAGTTGCCCTCACTAAGCTATTTGTGTTTGAATTTAGATTTAGATTAGATTAGTTTTTTTAGTCTTAATAAAAGAATCTAACAAAAAAAAAAAAAAAGGTGTAGGATTTACTTTGAAACTATTTTCACTTAGAAATTGCTAGTTTGCACAAAAAATTCCAAAGAAATGGCAATAAATGGAATAAAATGTGAAATTTTGAAGTAGAAAGAGTGAAATAGTATTTTCTTGTAAAATGTACTCTAATAATCTTAATAATCTTTTATTTACAACTTCCTTTTTTTGTTTTTGTTTTTTTTATAGTGCATGCTTTACTCTGGTGTAGGTATGACCTGACCATCAACTGTCTCTGAGCACAGTGTTCTGGATAGGATTCTTCAGGATAGAATTCTTCTCAGCTATTCTTCAGAAGTGTACGACATATTGACTGTTTGCAATTGAGACATCAATGTTGCCTTTTACCAAACTGTTCATGAAAAGGAGATTGTACAGAAAGAAGTAAGAGGTAATGAGTGGATTGTGTCTGTGAAAAGAGTTTTAGAACACCTCCTCTTTGAGGGAAAGAGAACAAATTGATCGATTGCCTTTTCTACAACTGTGGCCTTTGGCAAGTGTTCTTGTGCTTCATCTGAAGAAAGACTTAAAAGAGGCACAGTTTTGCAGGTAATGTATCTCTCAAGAGTTTGGGTCTTGGTTCACCCTGTGAGTTCAACTCTTTCTGTCTCCTCAGTTTGATATCCCCTGATGACCAGGAAAAGGTGCTGAGGCAAGAAGAGCCGCATCAGTGATTTATAACTGTTATGGGTGCTAACAAACACCTTTACCTTCCAATGAAGGGGGGCATGGAAACTATTTACTCTGCTGTTGGTCCTACAAACAGTTTAACCTCTGTAGCCTACGCCACGCTCTCTAGAGCCCATGGGCGCCTAATAAATATAAGCCCCTATTTTAAGAGAGCAACAGAAGGTCTGTATGTGCATGTGCACTCACAAGCAGGAAAAACGTGCTCAACCTCCAATTCTGCATTCGCAATTTGCTTGCATGTAACTAAACAGTAATAAGAGAATAAATTGAGCAATTTATTGGGTTTGCTTTTGATAAGAGGGATAATATTTATTGAGAACAGCAGTAGATTGCATGGTGCGCTGGGAAGAAAAGGCTTATTTGAAGAAAGATTTGAGCTTTAATTGCATACCGAAATCTGCATACAGATGGACGGGATCAAGAAAATGAGCCTTAGATTGCATTTATCACACACATTATGGCCTTTGGGACTTTGAATGAGACGAATGCAACAAACTTAAATCTCTTGTCTGGGACGTCTAACGAAAAGCGTCTGTGTTGATGACAACATCAAATTAAAATGGTTATGGTGCTTTACCGTAGTGCATACCATCGGCTGAAACAGTCACATGGTAATGCATCTTCATGCTGGTGAATGATGGATGTGTAGAAAGAGTCACGTCTCTTTATTTCTTTCCAATATGTCTCCCAGAACAGACAGTAATGGGAGTGCATTTGCCACATATCACTATTTGCACCAAACGCTCTGGTTTACTTTAATCTCATGACATGTGTGATGTCATGAATTTCTGCTTCTCAACTAAACCAGCCTTGTAGCGTTGGGTCTAAAGCCGCACTGAACTCAATATACACATATTTACTGGACTGTCCATCTCACATTATTACAGCCAACGTCCCTTTGTGATATCTGAGGCTTTGGTAAATGTTGACCTTTGATGCTGGAAGCCCATTGAAGAATACAAATCAATGCTTGACCTACGGATCGTTTCAACCACAGCGCTTGAAGCCAAGAGAGAAGAACCAGCCATCACAGTGTGGCCATAACAGCAAACAACCAGTGAAAACAGCACAGGCATCAAATGTTCTGCTCACTCCAAATATTAGCTCAGCTGCCTGTGTTCATCTGCGCAAATGCACGTGCATGGGATTGTGCCCGAGGATTGTTTGCGTGGTTTATCTCTGTGCTTGAGAAAAATTCTACAATAATACTATTAATAAAAACAATGCTAATAAATTATTATAATAATTCCCTCGAAATGAATTTTGCCGTTAAACCACTAACAAGGCAGTATAACAGGTGTGACTGAGCCTCGAATGGAAGTCAGTCCAAGTTTTTTTTTGTTTCCAAGTGCTGTAAGCAAACCAAGCTGCTCATTCCCGGGTAAGCCAAAAAGAAGTAGCAAACAGAGAAAATAGAAAGAGGGAGAGAAGAAGGGAGGAAAGGGTAGAGAAAGAGGCAAAACAGAGCAGGGGACTGAAGCTGCAGGTTGGGTGGAGGTTCTACTTACATTTGCAGCCATTGTCCCACAAATATCCTGGCAGACACTCATGGCACTTAGCCCCTGTCGCTCCCTCCTTACATTTACAAAATCCTGTGCCATTACAGCGATCAGTGTCTGAGCCAAAGGGATTACAATTACAGTCTGTAGAAACAAGACACACATACACACAGTGGAGAGATGGGGTCTGCGGTCTTCAGCCTCAGATCAGCTCATGAATAAAGTCCCTCTGTTTTCAACACAAAAAGCATTTTCGCTCAAAATGGGCCTCTGCTGCCACCTCCATGCACATTGCTAGTCTACAAAGGACAGATTTATAACCCTTATATCTGAATATTTACCTCACATCTACCATTTCAAAGGAATAAAATGAGAAGCATCAGCTAGGGAAGGTGAGTGAGGGTGGAAAATGGAAACAATGGCATTTTGTTTAGTAAGGAAAACAAATGTTTGTGAATGTTCAACATCTTGGAAGTCCCATAATGCAAAAGCGTAGACCGTTATTGAATGACTGCACTGTGTATTCTGAATAACTTTATGACAAAATGTTTCTATATTTAGTTTAACATCAAAAATGAGTGGCATGAAGGAAGGGAACATACAACAAGAGAAACAAAGACAGTCTCATGGTTTCCTGATTAGCCAATTCGCTTGCTGTCCACAAGGGCATTAAACTCAAATACTGATAACACTGATCATTTCTGTTCAGAAATATCTCATAATTAAATCCTCTGATATTACAGAAAATGTCCTTGAAGGTGATCATTTTATTAATGTCAACATGAAATTGCATTTGCATTAATTGTAATGTTGTTTTTCTGAGTGAAACAAGATACCGATTGGAAAAAAGAGAGTGACTTGATTTTATCCAAGTACATAGTCAATTTTGATTTCATGTTGACTATATGTTTTTGGCAATGTCAGAAACTCTCCAGGTCATGGATCACCCAAAGATATCTGGCCAATTAACTGGGGTCTGCTTATGGCGATGAAGTGCTATTCAAAACCTGCATTTCTGGGATATCTACAAAGACGACAAATAATTTGAGCAGATGTTGAGCTACTGAGGGGCATTAAATATGCAACAGTTTTAATATTATCAATTCAAAAGAGAATCTGATTAATTCTCTTGTGCTTTCTCAGAAGTACTTGGACGTGTAGCCTGAAACTCTGATGTGTGTAATGGCATTTCTGATCACGATGGCAGATTTGGTCTTAAACATTTCTTTTTTTGGAGGAAACGAATCATTCCTTTTGAAATTCTCCTTCTTCTTTTCAGTACAAATTCATCAATGTTTTCAGATGCCTAACACAACAGAACTCTTTACAAGTGTGTACATAGCCTTAAGGTTTTGCTACAGAGCAGATACTTGTTTAATTTCTAAGTAGAAGACATTACTGCTTATTAATTATTAATACTTTGCTAAAACACTAACATAAACCTCTCCCAAGATGCACTTTTCACATATTTTGACAGTTCTGTGGCCCTCCTGTGACTACAGATATTGCTCGGTTGATGTGGAGGTCAGAGTCTGTGACCTGTAACACCTAAAGATGTGTGTGTAAGTCACACAGTCGTGACCTGCTCCCAGACACCTCTCTCGCTCTCTTCTTTCTCTTGCTTCTTCTTTCCGAGAGTGACATATGCAACATGCAGCACCTTTTTCTGTGGGTGCGAGCCCTCCCAGACACCTCACTGGAGAAGTGTGATGGCAGACATCACCTTTGTCTCACAATGACACCTGTCTGGCTTTTTATTTTTTAGTTTTTTTCTTAATGTCTATACTTGCTCTCTGCTCTACCTTTTTCTTTTCCTTTTCTTAGCTTTGTAACAAACATTTAAAATTACACAATTTTTCCCTACAGTGTCTTCCGTCCTACTCTGCTTTGGATCATCACGTCATACTTGCTGGTTTTGTAGTCAAAGACTGGAGGGATGTGGATCAACGTAACTTTGCTAACGCACACAAGCATGCATGAAGAGATTCGGGTAACGACAGAGGGATGGACAGACACAGAGAAGGGAGTGAAGAGATGGAGGATGATGGAGCAATAGAAACAGAAGGCCAGATGGCAGATTTGGGGGGAGTGTGATGTGCGATAAGCCTTGTTGGTGGATGGGAGTGCTGTAGGACTGACCTATGCAAACATTCTCATCGTCCAGCTCTGCTGAGGCATTGCGGTAGTATCCAAGCTTGCACAGCTGGCAGTGCTGCCCTCTAGTGTTGTGCTTACAGCTCACGCAAATGACGGTGTTTAGCACCTCGATGTAACTGCAGCGATTGGAGTGACCGAAACATTCGCAGTCTTGCAAAAAGGGGAGAGAGATGTGGCTGTGTTTAGGGTAAGTGTGTGCGAGTTGCGGCGGCGCTGCAGAAGAGGGGCACCATGGCATGCGAGGTTTAGATGGTCTGAAACAGCCGAAGCGGTGTTAGATGTAAGATCACCTTAGGATGAATGGAGAAGCGGTGTTGTTATTAGAGAGTTGGCCTCGAGCAAACCACGGCGATGGAGAGGAAAATAAGAACAGGAATGTTACATGGAAATCAAACACAAGCAGATGTAATTTTCAACATCGGCAGAATGCGAGTGCACATTCGATTTGAAATTTACATCCGCAGTATTTATATTCTATTGCTCATGGAGAGTTGTCTCACAGAAAAGATGGAAGGGTGTAGTGAAGGAGCTGGAACTTTCAAACATGAGAATAAAACAATGGCTTCTATTTTCTATGCCCCCAAAATAACAAAGCCTCTCAGGTCGAAAACGGGTACACAAACTGTATCTTCTCTACAGAACTACTGCCATAAAAATGAAAGACAAAGCATTTTTTTTCAGTATTGATTCTGTCAGCTCCAAAATGAGAAATAGCACAAGCAAATCAGAAATAACTTCCTATCTATTTCCCCATAGTCTCCAAAGAAACCAAACAACATTTATCCAGGACCCGCAAGGAGTCTGTCCTAGTTTCAAAGTGAAGTTGAATCTCGACGCTCGGATGCTGCTCTTGACATAACATAACAAACTGATGGCATTACCCTGACCTGCCAGGGACGCTTGGTCAACCAACTGGCCAGTGCCCTCGACCCAACGGGTCTAACAAATCGTCTCGCGCTGATTTACGCTCATAAAGCCTCCACGTCCCTCCCTCCTGAGATGATTCCAGGGCTTTCGGGAGAAATTGAAGGCTTCTCATTATCGAGATCTGGATTGAGGTCAGGCCTCCTCTGCAGCCTTTTCCCCCGTCCCCCGACTGGAGGAGTTGAGACAGACATATCTCCTGTAAAGCGATCTCTAAAGCTGCCTGGATATGTCAATCATTCTGCCTGGAAAATGTTTTAGAGGGCCCAGTTTAACAAAAACTTGATGGGCTTCTCGTCTGTGAGCCACTGCGGAATTATATCAGATTCAATGTTCTCATCCATGCTCGGATCAGCAACATTGACTGTATATAACCCGTTAATCTGACAAAGTCAACATGATTTGAACACTTCCCTCCTGATTCATCAAGAAAAATCTTTGTTTCCTCAATTTTCAAAGACTTGTGTCTCTAAAGCATTCGGTATAGAGCTTCCATGATGATTCAGGATGGAGCTAATCATAAAACAAAGTAAACAATTACACTAAAATCAGTATCTTTTTACTTGATACTATGTAAAGTGGGAATAGTAGGGTCAAGGGTAGGTGTTCTGCAAGTACAGAAGATACAGGACTCACTCTGGATTCATTCAGGGCATGGTGAAGGGGGAAATTCGGACAACATACACTGACACAGAATAGTGAGAGTATATGAATCGAGTCCTCCTACCTCTCTTACTGTTTGCAACTTGTACAGAAGAAACGGTTGACAAAGCAACTTGAGGAGCTACTAGACAAAATAAAGACAAAATAAATCAAATAAAAACATATTAAATCAACAGAAAACTTAATTTTGATATGAAAATTACATACTGTCTGTATCAAAAAGCATTAAGTTGACAATAAAACAACAAATCAGAGTATTTAAATCCTGTTACTCTGTCACAAATGATAAAAAAGATACAAAAAGAACACAAATATGCAAAGCGCACGTTCCATTCCCTGCAGCTGTTGTGGTTTGGAAGTTTTCGATGGCTTTAGAAAAGAAAAAGCCTGCATTGCTGGCAGAAACTGCTCAGCTGGCATTAGTGTAGTTGAGCTTCCTAGGCTTCTTGTGTGAGAGCGCGTAAGGCTTAGATTCCCACGTCCCGCAGCCAGTCCAACACAACAGCAGAACAACAGGGCTCAGAACAATCCCAAAGTTATCAGCTCATCGTGCAGTCACAAAACAAACCAAGGGGCAATGAGCATTGTGTCCTTTACTAACCTCCAACCCCCAATTCAATCAAAAACGCTGTTTACTCAGGACCGTTGTTTGCGTGATGCTTCTTTTTGGACATCTGCGCATTGGATTACCTTGAATCAGTCTACCTAAAACAGCCATGAAAACTCCCCAGCAGGGCTGAGAAAATATTGAGAGGGCCCAAGAGAGAGCGCCATGCCTAATTAAAATGGAGGGTGTAACGCTTTAAATCATCTGTGTGTGTGTGTCTTTATGGCTGTTCAGCTTGTTTCTTAGAAATGCTGATTGCTCAAAAATCTCACAGCTTTCAGACATGTCAGAAACTGGTACGTGAAAGAGAAAAAGCAAAAAGAAGACGTTTGTCCATCTGGAATGATTCAGTACAACAAATATACAAAAAAGACTAGCTGTCAGCAAACTTCTGCTGAAACTGTTTCACTCTTACATCAGCCTAAAAATCGTTCTGTGAGTCAGATCAAAGGAAACTGTATCCAAGTTAAAAATGTACCCTACCTTGATTTCGGTTAGCGACACCTAGGGATGAAATGTTCTGCCGAACTGCATGCATACAGGAGAAATCAGGTGTTAATTGAATGCACTGGCTGTCAGATGTCAGATGCACTAGGACGGGTCCAGTTTGGACTCATGTACACATAAACAGCTACACACATCTCCAGATGGGTCATTCATAAAGTTGAGCTGACAGGCTCGATGAGAACAAGCAACCAATAGACCAATCACAGATCATCTCTAGAGATTGTATGTAATTGAGCTGTGTTTTGTGGCTTACTCTATATTAATACATGGGAATGACGGCTGACAGTGATGAAGGGAAATCGTGTCAGTCTTTCGGGTGTGAGACTGGATTGTGCGCATGTGTAATCATGGTTGCTTGAGATGCTTGTTCAATTTATCAAACTGATTCATTTGAAGTGTGGTTCTGTGTGACAGAAAATAGCTAACAATTGAAATGACGATTTGATGGGAATATCCTCATAATTACATACAATTCATTTCCTTAGAGACGGAAATATTAAGGCTGGGAATGGAGCAGTCTCGTGTCAATCTCAGAGGCAGCACTAAAGTGAGAGGACCAAACCAAACGCTCTAACCATCCAACACAAACATGGTTAAGTCCCTTATGTGCTGCTTCGTGGTTGACCTCAGTGTGTGGGCACGTGAAACGAGGACAGGGTGCAGGAATTCCAGTGAGGACACGTCTATGAATTTGATTTTTTTTTTTTTTTTTTCACCAGGGACATAGCATGGTGATTGGGGACTCGGAAATCATGCACACGCAGGTTACTGACAGAGGAAACCCATCTTGAAGACCCATTATGAAATGGCCTCTATGTCCAATCACATTGGGAGAAATGACTCTTTTTTCCATGTGATTTGGGGAATTCCGTGAACTTCACTATGAGTTTTCAGTTCAAGCTCCAATAATATTTTATGAAAGAAATTAAATATGAAAAGAAAATAATTTCTGTAAGATTATTAAGATAATGTGAGTTCAGGGTGTGTGAACATCATAAAGTGCTTCTCTTTCTTTAGATTAATACTTGGTTTGTCAGCATCATCTCATCAATAAATTTGCTTTGTTATTAAATCTCATTTAAAAAAAATTACAACTATTTAAAATAATTCTCAATCTTTAGCTTTTATTTCTAAACTGAACAAAAACAAAAAACATAAATGTACAATTTGGATCCATCAAACTAATCCAATATTTGGAGAAACACTTTTTCCACAACCCTTTTTAATGGAAGTTTTCTCTTAATTTTTGAATCCAGTGAGACACAATGAGTGAGCAAGCAGCAACGGACAACCATTGGAGTCGCTATCAGTTCTGACCTCAGAGTGATGGACAAATCCTGCTGTCCTCTCATATCACATTCCATGACACTCACACAGACAGAAGCCACTGTCGTGATACCCATGGGACCATGCTGAGAGCTTTATTATTGATATAAAATGTGTTCTGTATTAGCAAGTGATTAGGAGCAATGCTCATCGCATCTGCTCTTCATTAATGTTTTTGTTAGTGAAAATTTTTATAAAAATTGGATAAATGAGAAGTGACAGATTTTAATCAGTGCCATACCAATAATGAAATGCAATCCTGTACAGCCAAAATCTCATCTTAAAATATTAATTTTGCTCTAATGCCTGCATTAGGCAATTCTGGCAGGCTTAATAAACTTGAAATAGAATTGGGAAAAGTCAATAAAGAATTCAATTACCCTCAAGCAACTCTGAGGAAACTGCCGTGTTTTCTTTTTCAGTCTCGGGCATAACATCTCCGTCCTCAAGGACACTCTTTACAAGCGCTCTCTATAGTTTTGTGAAGGAAGAGAGAATGGTGTTCATAATTGTTATAGTGATGGTCAGAGGATAGTTTTGGTGATAAAGTAACATCAAGCTGTTTGGGACCCTGAGTGTCTCCTCTTTGTGTCTTTCTGGATGGAGGTGTGTAAATTCACCATGAGGACAGTGAGTGAATGTTGAAATAATGGAGTGAGCCCATGCAGAAATGGCACAGCACATGCCATGCTATATGGCCAAATACAAAACACACTTGAGAAGAGGAGAAGGGAGTGTCCACTTGGTTTGACATACATTTCTGAAGTTTCTTTCTTTCTTTTTTTTTTTTTAAACTACAGTGGTGTGAAAAATTGTTGGCCCCCTTCCTGTTTTTTTATTTTTTTGCATGTTTGTCACACTTTAATGTTTCAGATCATCAAACAAATTTAAATATTAATCAAATATAACACAAGTAAACACAACATGCAGTTTTCAAATGAAGGTTTTTTTTTATGAAGGGAAAACAAAATCCAAACCCACATGCCCCCCCACATGCCCCTCCCACATTTGGAGTGGCCTAGTCAAAGTCCTGACCTGAATCCTATTGAGACGCTGTGGCATGACCTTAAAAAGGCGGTTCATGCTCGAAAACCCTCCAATGTGGCTGAATTACAACAATTCTGCAAAGATGAGTGGGCCAAAATTCCTCCACAGCGCTGTAACAGACTCATTGCAAGTTATCGCAAACGCTTGATTGCAGTTGTTGCTGCTAAGGGTGGCCCAACCAGTTATTAGGTTTAGGGGGCAAGCACTTTTTCACACAGGGCCATGTGGGTATGGATTTTGTTTTCCCTTCATAATAAAAAAAACTTCATTTAAAAACTGCATGTTGTGTTTACTTGTGTTATCTTTGATTAATATTTAAATTTGTTTGATGATATGAAACATTAAAGTGTGACAAACATGCAAAAAAAAATAAATAAATAATAAAAAATCAGGAAGGGGGTCAACAATTTTTCACACCACTGTATATTCACCAATTTCAGATGGTCAATGGTAACATCAAACTGTAATTTATGTATAAATCAGACTCCATTCACTCTTGTAATAATTCCAATGTTCATCACTGAATATTTGATTTGTGTAATGTTATTCCATACACCTGTGATATATTATACCAATCTATCCAAAGAGGAAATGTGTATATTTGTCCTGGACCCAGGAGAAGTGAAGCGTGTGGAAATATTCAGGGCTCTACATGCATTCTGACTTGTTCAATATCTCTGTGGCTCCAGTTTTCACATTCAACCTCCCTGCGCCTGTAACTCTATCTGTCTGCTTACTTATGAGGCCCCTGGCAGGACCAGATAATACCACATAGACCTGTATTTCTCATATTAAAATGATCTTCCCCTCTTTCTACTTCGGACGAGATCCTAAACTGCTTTACAGCCCTGTAGCATTTATAATACATGTAATGCATGCAAAGTTAGCATTTGAATTAGTCCATCCATAAACTTCACTATGGAAAACTGCTGTTTTCTAGAAATAGTTTAACTTAACCCTGTTCTAATCAAATTCCAAAGCATTCAGATTAGGCTGTGCAGTTTAAATCCGATAGATCTAGTGAAAATCAGAAATGAATGTTTAACCAGAAGTGGACCTGAGGCGAAGTGAGAAGCAAAGCTGTTCATCTCGCACTTCCTGTTGATATAGATCTATGAGTTTGTTTACTTACTAACTGGACCAACACTATTTGGCAGACCTGGAAGAGAGATGAGAGAAAAGATTATATTAGCAACAGTAAATAGAACTAGCAATACAACAAATAGCAATTTCAAATGCAATAACAAAATATTAAAATATTATTTCTATACAAATAAATATTGATACAATTATTAATTAAAAAAATCTACAATGCACATAACATGCAATCTTGTTTTTATTTTATTTTTTTGTGTTAAAAACAACATCTCTCACTGCACTTCCTACTAAACCTGTACAAATAAACAACCTTGATAAATGATAACAGCAGAAAAAGTTTTTTGTTTTTTTTTTTGCAATAAAAAAGAGCCAATTCAAAAGAAGGAACAAAGTGTTCTATCAGCTTTCTTAATAAATTAAAAATAAATAAATAAATGAAAAAAAGGGGGAGGTGCCATTTTCTCAATCAAGCAGATCATTTCGAAAACAGTGAATGGAGGATTTCCTATATGATGGTGAACTCTTAGATAGAAACTCTTAGAACTCTTAGCTGCCATGTGCCATTGATCTAGTGTGCGCCATCTAATCCCCCTCCCTGATCTCTGCTTCACAGGGACAGTTAAGAGCCAAATTTATGACCTTTGGAAGGAGGGCTAAGAAATGACTAGGAAAATAAAGGCTGCAGGCACCTCCAATGAACATGTGTGGAGACTGAGTCAGAACGATAGCAAGAGGGAAGAGAGTGGAGAGGTCAGCCTGCACAGGGAAATATAAACTCTAAGATCATGCCTTGGTATTCACATCTGCCAATACAAAAGAGAGTCTTTCCTTGAAGAAATCATGCTCGATTTTTAAGAAATCAAGCGATAAATCTTGCACACTTCTCTGCCTTGAATCTTATATGCAAACTATAGCACATGGGAGTTTTAAGTTCCATTTTCACACATTCCGTCCCCTAAAATTGTTTTGCTGACCCCCTATAGCACCCCCTTGTGGACTCCAGGGGGTGCCCATTCCCCAGATTGAAACCCCCTGCTTTAGAGTAAAATTTTACTATGTCTATATAGATTATATCAACAGTGTAATAGCAATACATTCTCTCTCTCTCTCTCTCTTTTTCTGGGGAAAAAAAGTGGTTGCAAGGGTGTTCTGGCAGTTTTTTTCCCCTGGGGGATTTATTTATTTATTTATTTACTTAGATGGCACTTGGCTCCCTCTTTCAATGTGAGTCTATGAATTGTATTTTTTTTACTTACAAGTCATGACAGAAAAATTATGGCTCATATTGATGCTGCATCTGACACCACAGAAACACATACAGATGTCTGGATATACTCTAAACAGCATCAACAGTGTAACACAGCACCTCTCATAGCACACTGTCCACTCTCTTTGCTTTAAATACAGTCAGGCTTTTAGTCATGGTGCACATTCATCCTCACGATTCATGTAAGCGCAATACAACCTCTTTTTAAATGTATTTATTTATTCATCTCTCCTCTTTTGAGTTGGCCAGTCGTCCGCCTGAGACGGACGCAAAATATCATGTGTCATATCATTAGATTACCTTTCAATCACAGCAGTTTTCAGCCCCCCCACCTGCTGGAACTGTCCATTATGTCGGGGAGCAGGAATCGAATTGTGAAGCCTGATGCAGAAACACATTAGGCTGCTTATGTTTATTGCATACTTCATTGATTTTTACCATCTCAACTTCTGCACTCTGGGGTTACTCGAGTCTCCAGGATCAACCATTGATGGGCAAGAGTGTGTGTGCTAAATGAATACACATCCTGGAAGATTTTTCCATTTTACCCGTTCCTTATTTTACATGTTAGGTTGTCATTTTTATGCTATTGGCTGTTTAACACACCTGAAATATTATCTGACAGAATGTGAAAAAAAAATTGTACCTTGTGGGGGTTGTCACTGTGGAATTGTGAAAGTGACAATTCTGTACCATATCTACACCTTAAAGGTGCATATTAGTATCTTAGAGTAGTAATATGAACACTTAAGGTAACTACTATGAAACTTTTAGGGGTACATAAGGTAGAAAGATGTCCCACCAGTAATACCTCAAAGGAACAACGTTCAAACATTTTTTTTTCTGAGTGTATTTATATATTATAAATATGCCTGTATATATTCATATTTAAAAAAATAATAATAATATTTCCTTGATTTTGTGCAAATCCACCTTTCCATAAATTAATAAGACCCTTTTCTCACAATCAAGCAATTATGCTGTCAAAATACACCTACATTGTTGTATGGGGGGGATCCACCCACACACACCTAAACACATGTTATACTGACAGTTAATTTTTCAAGCTTCCTCCCAGAGGTTGACGGGACGTAATTAACCCAACCTGGGCAAGATACCAGATCTGTCCTGCCCTGCATAACACACTCACTCGCCTGCCAAGTCATCCAGCTTGAGGGATTCCCGCTGGACGGCATGAAAATTGTGACGACTTCCCTTTTTTCCCATTTGAAAGCCAATCTGTTCCTTAACTGCCTACATCCGTCGCCAGTGAAAGGACAAAACCCTCCGTGATGCTTTATTTCATGTTTCATGTTGGAAACGGAGCTAATTGAATTGCTGGTGGCCTCATTATTGTTGTTCTGGTAGAACAACATCCTGACCTTCACAGAGTCTCATCTGTTTGCTTTTTCCGTCCACCTGGACATTCCGGTAACACTTATCTACAAAATTTCAACCCTAGGCAAAGTTTGTAATTACTTTCCCTGGCCGCTTACATCTCCTGGCCATCCATCATCCGTTTTCTACCCGGACGTGAGCAGTGACATGCACGCACAACCGTGTGGCTTAAAACGGAAGGAAATGTGACAATCCACACCGGTCGAACTTGTCATCCAACCTCCGCTACAGTAACGGCGTCTCCAGTGGCGGACTGGCCATCTGGAGCACCGGGAGTTTTCCCGGTGGGCCGCTCTACAATGTGGGCCGGCCACCTGCGTAAATATATATAAAGAATGAATTATAGTAAATGCACGTAGCCTAAGCCTCCATCAGCCCAGACGAATGGGCCGCGAGGCCCACTTGAGTCTAGCTCAGTGCAGTGGCTCAAAAGTGCTCGTCAATGTCAAAATGTTTGAAATAGCCAATCAAATCGAAGACGCCGGGATTTACTGTTCACAGACGCTGAGCTTCACGGCATTTGAATGCGAGCTAAAGTAAGATCTAAACAGTTAAACATGATGCGACAGTTCAGCAATATTTGCCAACTGTTTACGATAAAAAAAAAAAGTTAAACGACAGACATTAATTTTTAGGTATACAAACTACTACTGGCCTTTTCGAATTTCCTAATGTCATTTGCGTTATTGATCACACATGGGCGTCGGAAGCAAAATTACTGGAGTGTATGCCATTTTCTGTAGTCTGATGCCTTTTAATTAACTGAATAGGCCGCCTTGTTTGTAAGGGATATTTACATTACCTTCGCTCACTAATGTCACAAGAACACAAAAGATGGCTATTTAAACGTGTTTGCAGTGGCGCAGCTGGTAAGCGCGTCGTGTTTTTGACGCGAGCGACCCGAGTTCGCGTCCGCCTTTTGCCGAAATCGTGCTTCTCCCTTTTCACATCTCATATTACATTGGAAAGGCATTTGTTTACAATTAAAACAAAAATGAAGGAAATAATCGAAAAGTTTTAATAAAGTACCGGGTAAGGTTAGGTGTATCTGAGCAGCAGATACGCTAAGATGCTGAGTCGCGGGAGTGCAGCAGGCGCGAGTAACTAGTGAAAACACAGAATAGAGTTATATGAACTCTGAATGAGCCAAGTGGAATAGATTTGAGGAAGCAGCAGTGTGGAATTCAAGGCTGTAGCTAAATGGAGTTTAAGCTGTTAGGGCATTCGTCACGTGGAATGGATTTGACTGACGGAGCTCTGAAAAGTGCACAGACATATTCACTGAATTAGAGACGGTAAAAGTGGGTGGGTCCAATATCATAGGTCTTCAAAAGTGGGTGGGTCCTGTCCCACCCTCATACAATGGTTCCGACGCCCATGGTATAAGATAAATGTTTGTAAATCTTTCCAGGCTTTCTTCTGTAATTTCACGTGTCTAAGAAAATGTAAAAAAACAAAACAAAACAAACAAAAAAACCCTTCAAGTATCATTCTCAAACTTAGGCTACTCTGTCTAGAACATTGTAAATCTGAAGACTTTCGCTTTCAAGTGCTGTGATTAGGAAAGTGATATAATAAAAATATAATTTGCTATTTAGTTCACATGCGTTACACATTGGCGGTCAAATATTTGAAATAATTAAGACTTTTTATTTATTAATTTATTTTTTGAAAGAAGGCTGAATTTATTTGATCAAAAATACAGTAAAATAGCCTAATAATATTATGAAATATTACACTTAAAATGTAATTTATTTTTGTGATTAAAGCTGTGATTTTCAGCATCATTACTCCAGTCTTCAGTGTCACGTTCCTTCATAAATCATTCTAATATGCTGTTTTACTGCTTAATTATTATCAGTTATTATTTGTCATCAATTATTACTAATGGTTCTTATTATCAATACTGAAAAGTAATTTTTTTTGCTTAATATTTTTGTGGAAACTGTGATACTTTAACTGTTTCAGGATTATTTGATAAATACAAAGTTAAAGAACAGCATTTATTTGAAATATAAATAATTTATAATAAGTATAAATATCTATTATTTACTGTCACTTAAATCAATTTAATGCAACCTTGTTGAATAAAAGTATTAATTTATAGGTCTATATATTTTTAATCTTACCCTAGACTGAAAGGCAACGTATTACATTTTCCACAAAAATAAAGCAGCACAACTGTTTTCAACATTGATAATCAAAAATGTTTCTTGAGCAGTAAATCAGGATATTAGAATGATTTCTGAAGGACCAATATAAAGGTACCATAAAACCAGTCCGCACTCTGCACTGCATTCCAAGTCTACTGTGTAAAAATTCTTCTAAATTATTTCCTATTTGTCATATACAGCAGGAAAGACAAGCTATAATGTAATGAAGTATGCCAGTCATTCATTAATGTTAATGATAAAAGAATTTCAAAAGAAAACAGAAAATGAAGATAGTATTTTTATTTCAGTATTGTTATATTTTTATGTTAGTAAGTGGTGTTAAAAATGCTATGTGCATAATAAGCTGGTGGGTTTATGGTGTGGTGTGTTGCGGATCGGGTGTAGTGGGCCGCTCTGTGCCAGAAATTCCAGGGCCACTTTTTAGCCTCAGTCCGCCCCTGGGCGCCTCCATCTGAAAGTCTTACAGGGCAGAGTGAATAGATTTGCACAGGAGATGGCAAGTATGAAAAAGTGACTACGATGCGTCACAGTCACAGTTAAGATTCTGGGAATGCGATACACGGCGGAAAATGCTGTGATGGAAGAAACAAATATTTGAAAGAGAGATTACCGTTGCGGCAGCACAGAGAAAGATGTGGAAAAGGCAGAGTAAACAAACCAAGTCTCATGGGGGAATAAGGAGAACATAACACAAAACAAAGAAAGAGAAAAAAGATAGAAAGAGGGAGCGAGCATAATATGCTTTCGGAGCTGACACTACGAGAGTCAAGATGGAAAAGGAAACCGTGGGGGTTGTGAAGGATATGCAGCCAGGGTGGAGATGTTAAAATGAATAATTAGATAACACAAACGGTACAAAATAACTCTCCTCTTCTGGGAGAAGACAAGATGGCCACCTGGCCCTTCAGAAAGCACTAATTACAGCATCCGTACGGCAGTGGAACGAGGATTGAGGACACGCTTAATTACACTTCAAGATCGTTCATGTTACACAACAAGAAAGGCAAACACCTTCTACGGGACAGAGCACGTTCTGAGGCTAGAATCATCTTCCTCTCCAAGTGTATGTTCTTTCTATAAGAAAGTTTGCATGTCTGAGGATGGCAGGTGGGGGAGGAAGGGTACAGCTGTTATACTTTCAGCCCAGGAACGAACCGTTTGATTCAAGGACGCCGAACAACGGTAGGCGAACACACTGACATCTGGCAGCCCTATACTTATGTACACTAATTAAAAAACAAAACCAGCCATCAGTCGTACACTACGGCACTGTTGATAATAATTTACTCTCATTGCAACCGTCATCTCCAGATGTGTTGGGCTGTCTTCGCTAGCTAGGCTGAACGGAAGTAAATGAGGTATTATGAATCTCCTCCCCTGGTGGATCTTGCTCAAGCGTGATTTTCATGGCTCCTGTTGTATGCTGAGTGGAATTTTGTATCCAAATAATTAAATGTTAAAAAGCTGTAAAATCAATAAGTCGCATAAAAGCTTATATCATGTTCAGCTTTTATCCTCGCGGACTGAAGCCGAGGTCAATGAGGAGCAATAAAAACCTTTACTGAAACCGTGTCGGGACACATCTCTCTCTTTAAGTGCTTTGATCGCGAGTAATTTACAAGGCCAGATCGGGCTGATTTGAAGTTTCATTTGCACAGTTTAATCCTGCCAGGACAAGAGGAATTAGTCAGTTCTCTGTAAAGAAGTGCTGTCTTAAACCACAGAGTATTACTCAGCAGAGACGTGGAAAACAATTAGCATCACTTGCTAATCCTCTCGCTGCATTTTTAAACGTAAACGGGGAGTTGCTGATCGCCCTGCAGTCGCTGTGTTTGGGAAACAGCAGGCACGGTGCAGATCAGACCTTATTTTGACTCACGTTATCAAACCCTACATCAATCTGACAAGCTATAAAACACACAAACATTAGTCAAGTTTAAGAAGGCATTTTAGATTCAGATCAGCACGGGCTAGAACATTGCGTGTGAGTCCCATTGCCACCTTTTCCAGGAGGGAGAAAATGGGGGCGCCCTCATCACTTCTCCTCTGCTCGAGAGCAGAAATGGTCTGTCATGGCTAATTCTTGAACTGATCGCTCTCCGACTCGCCGTTCCGATGTGAAGCGAGAACCGAGCCACTTTCCAGAAGTGTGAGCGCGCTTTGACGAAGAGTGATATCCAACGCTCTTTTCCTGGTTTGTCTGACCCACCCAGACTAACAGGAATTACTCTGCCCTACACAGACCAAAAAAAAAAAAAAGAAAATTGGAAGAGGTACCAAAACGTACTATAAATTACCAAACTACTCTGTGTGTGACAATCTATTCATTCATTTTAGTGTCATTTTTAGAATGTGTTGGATTATTGCCTTTGTTTTGTGTATGCATAAGTATGCAAAATGCTACAATACTACTTACAGGATAAAAATAGCAGCTTACTGGACATACTACTCTATTTTTGCTTCTAGTTTTTTCATTTACTCCATTTGTCTCCATTGCCCTACCACATGGTGTCAAGCACATAGAACCATTGTAAAATCAGCTGCAATTGGTTTTAAAATGACAAACTGCCTTTCTTCTGTCTGAAATATTATTATTGTTTAATCTAATTATTTTTAATCTAAAGGGAATGATCTAAGAGCCTGTCTTTTGCAGCATTATTACGTTATGGATTTCTCACTCTCCTCACACAGGACCATAATAAGGGGTTTAAGGTGAGGCTGTGTTTTATAGTGGGTTCAGAGTCTGTGCTGGCTTTTTTTTTTAATAATGTCCTGTCAATCTCAGTCCTTCAAAACACTCCACCGACTGCTAGAGAGTCATGAGGTACAACAGCTGCCAAGAGGCACGCGTCGCTCCACTCATACACATGCATGTACAGATACACAAAAACACACACAAACCTGCTCAGGTCTGAAAAGAAAGTTTTGGCATGCACACAGTTTCTGCGCATGCTAAGGTCATATCTGTGGTATGTGCTGCTGTTTTAGTTCCAGAAGCATATGGTGAGTGTTTAATAGTGCTCGTTTACTTCTGGGCAAACATTCTGTGTGTTGGACTGAAGGTTCTGTCTCCTGCCAGTTGAACTGAACTGCAGTGGTGGTGTAGTCCTTAGGCTGGAATTACAGACAGCACTGGTTTTCTAAAGGCTAACTGTCCTTCTGTTATAGTTCTAACATTTGACATGCACTGCATTCTTTGAAAGAAAGGTCCTACAAGTATTCTGCATCTTTCGGAAGGGTAAACACTCCCTAAAGCGATAGTTCACCCAAAAGCAAAGCTCTGCCATCATTTACTTACACACATGCCATTTCAAACCTGTGAGACATTCTTTCTTGTTTTTTTGTATTTATTTATTTATTTATTTTTTGTATTTTGTTTATGGACTTTTATTAAATGTAAAAAAAAAAAAAAACCTTGAAACTGAAACCTTATTCAAAATATCTTCTGTTCTGCAGAACAAAAATTAAGTCATACAGGTTTGGAACTACATGATTGTGAGTGACAGAATTTTTTTTTTTTTTTTTTTTTCTCTTTAAGGGCAAAAAAATAATAAAAAGAAGGTGCTTTGGAAATGCCATGATGGTAATACTATGGTATTCTCTGAAGTACTCTGAATGTAAATACAGTATGGTGTATGGTAATCATATAGTACCATAGTATACAATGGGGTCCAAAGTTTAATTTAATCCTGGAAATAAACTGAAAATTTATGATTTTGATTATAATTCAGAAAAAAAGATTTTACACAAATCTGTAGGGCTTATGCAGCTCAACTGCTGCTGTCATTAAAGCTAAAGAAGTACATATCAAACAGAAATTCAGACTACTTTGGTAATATAGTTTGTAAAATAAATAAATAAAATATTTTCTCTGATGGATCCCAGTGTTTATCAAATCACTGTTAATAAAATTACCATAGTATCATCACTGCTTTTTGTACTTAATCACTATCTCAGTACTGTACACAATAACAAGCATTTAGTTTGTAAATCAACAGAAATAAATGTATTCTTTTTAAAATATGTTTGATAGCCCTTCTTAGAAGTTTAGAAGTGACTGTGTTGTTCAACGTTCAGTGTCAGAGTTCCTGTGAGGACCTGGTTTTAAACTGGAAGCAGGGTAATAGATTCTGGGGAGACACCATGAGCGCATGGTGAAAGGTAGGACAGCAGTAAGAGAGATGGTTTATGGTCAGAGTAAAAGGACATGTGAGCCTTGTTATCCACAAACACAGAGCCCATATTGTTCTTTCCAGTAAGTGGAATGGGAATGTGTGTGTACGCGTGTGTGTGTGTGCATCTGTGTGTACTCACAGATATTTGCTGTGCCCTTGGGGATGGGGAGATAGGATCCTGCGCTCCAAGCTCTGGCCTGATAATTCCTCTTACAGCGGCCACAGTCAGGCCCCGTGGTGTTGTGCTCACACTCGCAAGTCAGTCTCTCTTTGTCATAGATGCAGCTGTTGGCATGAAGGTTGCACTTGCACCTGTCATGGTGAAAGAAAAAACAAAGAAATAAAACATATGCCCTTGTGGAATTTCAATCGTGGAGTTCAATTACACCTGAGACGGAGAAAAAATTGGAACCAGCACTTAGAGACCAGAGTGACCTTGTAAATCATTTGCATTTCAAGTAAATATGCATCTGCATGTGGGGGTATTCTGAAGCTTCCAGAAAGTGACTTCAAAACCTTGCACATGGTGTCAAGGATTCTGCAAAATCCACATCATTATTTTTCTGTTTTTTCTTTCCTCTCGAAAGATAGGTTATTTATAATTATCCCACTGGAAAAGAAATAATTACACACAGGTCACACTTTCAATGAGAGAAAGAAAACAATTAAATAATATAAAAAAGTAATTGAGTGGCATATATGTGGCGTATATCTTGCCCACTTTGACTGTTTACGGATTTTTTGCTATATACATTCTATTTACATTAATACATTTAGTATGGCCACTAAGGACAAATCCCAGCAAGCATTTGTCTCACATACACACCATGCAGGGAGGTTTGCTCCCCCCGTTTCCTCTCTAAGCACAGAAATTAATTTTGTATGCAGGAAGGCAAAAGATGGATATTTCTGTGGCACACATGCAGTACTGATGTAAAGAAATGTGATGCAGTTATGTGAAACTGTTCTGCAGCTGGAATAGAGTAGCTTAACTTGTTTACATGTGTGTCTGTCTTTCAGTTCACCTGTGCTCCTAATTTAAAAAGAAATTTACCATCACTTGCACAAATATTTTTGGAACTCATTTACTGAATAACACAATTGTCTTTAACTTCATCTGTATCTGTATCATAAACTATATAAAGCCATAATCATAATCCACTTTGTTTTGTAAGTGTGACTCCCATGAATCAATTTTTGTGGAGTAAGGGAATGCAAAAATAATAATAAAAATGGAAATAGAATGCTGAATTTATACATATAAATGAAAGATGAAAATTAATATAAATATAAATATATAAGTACTTGGCCCACTTGCCTCTAATGTAAATATATCACTATAAATATTTTACATTATTATTATAGCTGAAATAATACCTTGCGGTAATAAACGTCATGTCGCATTAGCCGTCTATAGATATTAAGTTTGGAAAAAAAATCTGAATTCCTTTAAAGCTGCACAGCATCATTCTAACAGGTTAAAGTAACACTGTAAAAAAATCAAAAGCTGATCAGTCGCTAGTCTTTGATCTAACTTTTTCCAGACTGAGGCTCCTCGTGGATTACGGGCATAATCAGGCTCTTGATGTCTGCTGTCTCTCTTTCTCACGCAGGTGTATGGTCTGCCCTGCGTAGGCACAGAGGAGCATTATTAAAACCATTAAAACCGGTGTGTCCGAAGAGATGCACGTGCAGGGGCTGATAAATGTGATGCACTGAATCACGTTTGGAAGTGACAAATGACTGCTCAGTCCCTGCAGGTATACATGGGCAGAATAAATGAGAGGGCATTATTCTCCAGACACCCTGATTTGCATCTCATTATCCATAGGGTTTTTTAAAAATTAAATTTAACAGAAGGGCATGTCAAATCTCAAGATTCTAGGACATCCTCTTTAAAACTGGCACCTGTCAGCCAAACATGAATCTGTTGCATCTGTGAAATGTCAGCAGGCTTGCACACATAAAATCTCCCACCAAATACAGACATACAGACATATGATGCAAATTAGTCACTGATATTATAGTGGGTCATTAAACTGCATATAAACAGCGAGTAATAGACTTCTGAGACACATTAAAACTACACAAGAGTAAAAACCATAAAAACAGGCTGTTTTACATTGACATGCAACATTTCAAGTGGGCAATGAGGTACCTATTCAGTAAGAACTATGAATGGTTCACCAGCCTGAACTAATAAGGCTGGTCCAGTGACTGAACAAAACAAAGCCATCGAGCTGCAAGGAGTAAAAGGCATGCATGGCATTCTGATGAGGCCTCCTTGTTCAGTTTAGGTGGAGGTCTCAGATTCCACGCCGCACTCCTTGTAGCTTGACCTTCATATCCTCTTATCACCAGTAACATTTTAATCACGGTGTTGATACGAGGCAGAGCTGTGCTGCTGATGTAATGAAGGGGACACAGCAAGGGCCCTCCGGGTCTCTTTGCCGTCGGCATGGTAGCATCGCTAACAGAAACGAAACATTCTCGTTCCAGTCTGGTCACCAGGGGAGACGAGGTGCAATAGCTGCCTCAAGGAGAAGCGCAGTAAAAAATATATATATTTAATTAGACTTTAATGCCAAAGCTGCTCTCCAGGGCTCCACCATAGAAACTGTCTGTCTTAATTTAACCAGGGCTATGCCATATTTGCAAACACTACCTTGTTCTGATAAAGGATTATGGTGAATGTTCTACAACAGACAAATATGTTGTTAAAGGGACTGTCCACTCAAAAAAGAAAATTCTATCATCATTTGCTCACCTTCATTTCATTCCAAACTTGTATGCATTTCTTTCTTCTGTGGAACATAAAAGAAGATATTTTAAAGAATGCTGGTCTCATCGAATTCCATAGTATGTACCAAAATATCCTACGGGTTTGGAATGACATGAGGGTGAGTAGATGATCGCAGATATTTTTTATTTTTTATTTATTTATTTTTGTTATTGGTGGACTATCCCTTTAAAGAAATATGTGGAACCAAAATTCTGTCATTACCCCAAATCTGACTTTGTACTTCTTTGGAGTTTTATGTGTTGTCCATGGTATTCTTTTCTATACAATAATGGCTGTCAAGATCAAAAATCGACACTTTATTGTATTATATTCTGAAGTCAATGCGGTCAAAAACTGAGTTTTGTTGTTTACTGAAAATCTTGCCCTCCACCATGACCCATAAATTTAATTCTCAACTGTGTATACTCACTGAAACCTCGAGATGTGTGAAGGAATTGTTCACTCAAAAATTTTAAAAGTGTTCTACAGAATAAAATGCATACAGGTTTGGACCAACATGATGCCAGAATATTCTTTTGCTTGTTTTGTGAACTATTCCTTGGAAAAAAATGTGGAAGTCATTGTGTAGAAATAAATGTAAAATGTAATTCTAGTAATTAGGTTGTGTGGTCAAACAGATGGCTAATGCTACAAAGAAGAATAATGAAGGTTTTTGTTCAGTTAGCTTTGAGTCTAACAAAAAGTTTAAAGGCTGAATGTCCTCCTTGAAAGGCAGGAGGCAGAACATGCTGTTAATAGCAATTTATTTATTTATCTTTTATTGAAATACTAGCCCGAAGCACAGAGTCTGTGACCTCCAAAATAATGGAAGCCTGATTGGCAATAAGTGCACAAACAACATCGTAGTTTCTCTCTCTTTAAATGGTCCCCCTTTCAACTGACCTCTTGAAAAAAGAGCTCGTCTTCATCATTTCATATCTTATCTGCTCTTGCGCCAGTTTGGAAACCGACAGCAAAACAGCCCCGGTTCTCAAGCTGCCTTGTGCCGTACTGACTTATCAGGGGATAATTATTAGCAATTATCTCCAAATGAAGCTTACACATGCACGGCTAAGCATGCTGATCCAACCACAACAGGCTGAGAGAAGACAGAATGGCCTGTGAGCGAGCTAAGTAAGTGAAGTAATTTATGTTTAATTAAATGTGCAGGTGTTATTGTAACACAGAGAACAAGGTCAAAACTCTCACTAAAATAATTGTTTGCTCATGTCAGCGTATAAAAACCATTGTGCAAATCGTTAAGATGAGGAGGCAAACAGACTTATACTAAACAATGCAACAACAAATTGAAAAGAGTGTTGCTGAGTAACTGGGTCATTGAATTGCTTCAGAAGACTTGGAATATAGCGCACAAGCCGTATGCACTAATTTAACTTTTTTTTTTTTTTTTAATGACCTTTTGTGTTCCATAGAAGGAAGAACAACATAAGATTGAGTAAATACTTAAACCAAAATATAGAAATTTGCTGTGTCTATTGCAAAGGACTTGGAGCACAGGAAAATGGGCTCAAGTCTCCAAATGCAGAACTCAGGTCTGTAGCCATTCAGGTGTGGTATCTTGGGCTTTTCGAGGAACAATGGCTGAGCTTTTGAAGCAGATGGGAAAACTGCAGTGCTGGGTAGGACTGCTTTCAAACATCCAGTTACTTAGAAAATGTTCAAACTAACACATCCTGGCCAGCACAGTGTTACATTTCTGTCCTTTATCTTTACTTTTTCCTATCCATCAGTAATTTTGTTCAGAAGCATCTGAACTTGTTTTCCATTTGTTGAAGACGTTGTCTGAATTTTGATGATGGGTTTGAGGTTTTTGGGGTTTGTCAGACTGTTTCTCTTCTTGTAGCTGATGCAATGCTGTAGGCTTTCCCTTATTTTAGATAGAAAGTTGGTTCAAAAGAGTTTCCCCAAATATTTAAAATATTTTGATTCCACTTTTTAGGATGCCAAGTTCTTAGATACCTTTGTTTCTTTCAGTCCTGATCTACATGGCCATCTGCTGCCGCATCTCTGAAAAACAAGCTTCAAACTGGATGTAGACACCAACCAAAATGAAAGAAGTGAATTTCTGAGGTGAGAAAAAAATGTGTCATAATTTTCTCAGCCTCATGTCATTCCAAAACCTGCAGTTTTTCTTCTGTGGAACACAAAAGGAAAAATGTCTTCTTTTTGTCCATACAATAAAAGTCAACAGGGTCCAATATTGTGTTGGACCACATTGACTTTCATTGTATGGGCAAAAACAGTTCAAAACCATTTTCAAAAAGATCAAAAATGTCCTTAAAAATACCCTTATTTGTGTTCCACAGAAGAAAGAAGGTTTATCATACAGGTTTGCAATAACATGAGGGTGAGTAAACGATGACTATTCCTTTAAGGTATCCTCCAAATTTGGTTTACTTCCTGTTTAACAAAGACATTGAGGCCCATTTTCTAATGGAACCACATCACCCTCTCCTATATACTTTACTTCCCTTCACTTGCTTTGAGTTTTTTTATTTTTTAAAATGTCTTTCTACAGCATGTATCACTAATCCCACTGCATCTGCCTTTCCACTCCATCAAGGTAAAGACAAATTTTCCCCTCTCTGTAAATTGTTTACTTCTCCAACCACTGTAAAGTGATGACTTCAGCCAGTTATGACTCTTTGTGATTGGCTGTGAACAGCAGCGTGTCATAGGCTGACAAGGTGAGGCCTGAGTACCGTACCTCACTCTGAATCTGAGATAAATGAAACAGGGCATCTTGTGTGCTGACTCTAATTGCCTCCTGACAAACACAGACAACTGCTCCGCAGAACAGCACAGGAAGTGAGAAGTGAGTGCAATCTCTCTGAGACAGATCTGTGCAGCTATTGCTTTTTGCTAAACTGCATGGACTTGACAGCCAGAGAAGTTACATTCAAGGACAGCTTAATGCTTGGGGAGCCAAAGATGATCATCTGAGAAACCAACAGACTCCTCTGGGTTCAACTAGATGTAACAATACTTACTGAAAACAGTCGGTAACAACCTGCACCACATTAACCCTCTCACTCAACTGCTAATGAGCCACAAACATGACAATTCAAGTGGCCTTGGTGGATATTTAATGGATATTCTTTAGAATAAAAAGAGGACTGGATGTTGCCTAAGGTTCTAGGCCCAGACAGCTTCACATTTGCTAAATAACAATGTTAGCAGGATGCAGTGAAGAGCTAAATTGGAATAAATCTGAATGACCCTGAAGCCAAACATTGCCACTGAAATTACAACATTGTATCTACAAATCATTTAACAAATTTAAAGAACATTTAGTTGTTCCACTTTTGTTTTGTGCAGCAGTCACAAGCTATTACAGATTGTTAATGTAAGCCCCAAGACATTCATATTATTCAGGGGTCAGTGAACTAATCACAAGAAAAAGAAAAGCTGGAAAAACTGGAGAAACCAAATCTATTCTGGGCTAATGCTGCATTCAGTTCAACCCAAAAAGAATTTCAAAATTTCTACTTGACAGACAGGTTTATTTTGCTCAAGTATAGCTCATGTAAAACATACATGACACATGACAAATAAAAAAAGACGTATAAAAGTATGAAGGCAATTGATCAAAAGAAATGAGTTTAATAAAAATGATAACTCAACAGGCTGCTGTATAAATCCATATGAAACTTGTGTATTGTATTGGTGATAATAAAGGCAGACTCTGGGGAGGGTTGTGAGATAAATGTCAAGGAGATTCTGCTAAAATGAAGCAAAAATATTCCTTCATTTCTCCTTGAACATACCTTTACCAGCACCAAAGTGTTTTTCATTTCTTTCTAGCACTTTCAGTCTTAAAATAAGATTGAGAAGCTAAAATGTAGTATCTGTAAATACATACCTAAATAAAAACACTTCTAAATAAAACTGATAATAATGAAGGTATCACAGCATTGGAAGTAGAATTTATTGAATTGCAATTCAAAGAACAGAACACAGGTAATGCATTTCAGGAAATCTGAAATAATATCTTAAATTTATCTTTAATATCTTAAATATAAATACATATTTTAGCACAATGCAATCTATCTATGTATCTTCCCTACATTCAAATTTGAATTGAAATTATGCTTTCTGTTTGCTACCTTTCAATTCAGATGGGTAAAACCACTCTACAAGTTTGACAATAATAGGTGATCTTCAACATTTACTCTGTTTGTTGAGAAAAAAGTAATTGAAACCATTGTAAAAATGCAAAAACAAAGAGAAAGAAATTTCTATTCATCTGCAGATCCCCACTACAGTTTACAAAGCATCTCACAGCACAAGCATCAGAAAAGCCCTTATAAGCCTGACAGCCGAGTTCAACACACGCCAGCCATGACCATACAGACGACATGGCTCTCTCTGATGGAGTATCGCTGCGGGAATTCGTTTTAAGCAAAACTCACGAATCTGGCTTTACACAGCCAATCTGTTGTCTTGTTTCCCGTCCCTTTCACACCACTGCAGCAAACAGCTTGCGTTTCGGTATTATCATTCTGGAAAAACAAGGGTTCGTGACCTTCTTCGATTGCTGAATGTGTAGCGTGGCGGATGAGGGATGTATTTAAATCTTAATGTGTCGGGTCTGAGGGAGGCGGGTGAGGGGAGGTCAGAGGATATCTGTGTTGTAATGATGCATGGCTGTATGGGGCTGGTGAATTGGCCTGGCTCAGATTGCCAAGTTCTCCCCAGACGCTCTGATTAAAGACTCTTAATCCATCATCAGAGGCGGCCTGAATCGCACAGATGTGCCCAGGGTCAGAGGGCAGTCCACGATTGGAATCCTACAGCGCTTTGCGTCTTCATCTGTCCCGTACAACAGGCATCAGCCCAGAGTGAGGTGTGAAATATTAGATGTAAGCACCTCATAAATTCTTAGCTAAAGTGCCTTTAGACAGAATAGATGTTCAGAACGAATGTAAAAGCTTCCCACGCATAGCTGATTGAAAGAAACACCACTGTAATCTAAAGCAGGGTGACATAGGCGAATGTTATGTGTACGTCTGAGAGGGGTGTGGGGTTATCAGAGGCAGAGATGTTGAGTGAAGGTGAGGTCAGTAAGGGGATTACTCATAGATATCCGTCAACAGTCATATTATGAGTGACCAAACCTCCCCCTCTTAGTAATTAAATAGGTCATGCCTATGAATGCAGATGCTTTCAACTAAAATAAAAAGGAAAAAGGTGGAAATGATTTCAAAACACTGCTCTTACAGTTTTTGTGAACACAATGTGCCTTATTCATGAAACTTTCCTACATATATATATATATATATATATATATATATATATATATATATATGAGTAAATACAGAGAAATTTGCACTCCAAAAAAAGATTTTTGTTGTTTGTTCAAATTACTGTTAAAATGAGCTGAAGCAACACAATTCTTGAACATTTTGAGACAACTTAATTTCATTATGTTGTAATGTATGTAATTGCATAATTTACTGGGCAGTGGATCTGCATGCTTTGCATTAGGAAAGTAAATTTTGAAATCAAGTGTAATTTTATGTATTTTCAGTAAAGATTAAGACTAGTTAGTGTTTAATGTTCAGTTATGATGTAGAATGATATTTTTTTGAGTTTTAAACTAATTTGGTGGAACAGTTTTCATTTTTTAATTAAGTTCATTAAACAAAATATTTTTAGAGTGTTTGCATAAAATGAACCTTCCCAAAAACTCTTTTACTGATTCACAAACACTTTGTAAAACTCAGATTTGATAGTTAAACATTTATGTTAATACATTCCAGTCATTCCTAGGGAATTCACAATTAGCATAATCCCCTTCCATTAAATACAGCTATGTGAATTCCATGTCAAGGTTATTATAATTAACGAAAACTATAATAATAATAATAATAATAATAATAATAAACATTTTTGTTACTTGAAATGAAACATTTTGACTGAAAATAAAAACATTTATTTTCAGCTAGTTTCAGCTCATTTTTATTTAGTTTAACGATGTATTAAAATAGCTAAAAATAAAACAAATAAAAAATAAAATGAATAAAAATATATAAACATAATTAAGAGACAACAAAAACTAATAAAAATGACAAAAAACACACAACAAAATTACTAAAACTTTAACTAAAATTAAAATGAACCCAGAAAATATAAAAATAAAATCTAATTCAAAATTTAAAAAAAAACTTTAACAGTATCTCATTTATGGTAAAATAACACTGTAACATGTACAGGAGGTTGTGGGAACATCTCAGTTTCCTTCTCAGGGTTGGCTCCAGTATATTGCATAAAAGCAAGACAGAATAATTTTGAAAAATTCATTCTGTTAATTTTTCATGAAGGAGGCCAAATTGATATAATCAAGCACCTTAACATTTTTAGATGGACTTTGTACAGAGCAAGATAGTGAGTAATGACGGCCCAAACTTTCCTCTTCAGAAAGAATGATATAAACTTAACCCTGATTTTGACACATTAACACAATAATTCTTGCGTTACAGTGCTAATCTGAAGGGAGGCTAATAGCTTTATTCCAGTCAGTGGCTTTGAATGGGATAGGGATTTTGTTGGAACCACTAAATGGGATCAGCCTTTCCGGGGAAACACTGTGGCTTTGCTCTGTAAAAATCCTCCCATCACCTCAGTATCAGCCCTGCTTATGTGCTAAGCTGTGTATACATGTAAGTGCATGTATGCGTTTGTGTGCATGTGAATTTGCACGTCTGTGGCAAAGGACGTCTGTCTGCATGTGTTGAGTTTTCACACTAAGTTTGTATACAATGAATTCACTGAGGTTTTCTACCCTGAAACAATTAATCCATTTGTGTTGTGATTGCACACATGTTCCTTTGCTGAGCGCTCTGTAAAGGAGGAGAAACAGAATAAGGGCAGTGCCATCTGTGAGTGATCAGGTCAGAGAGAGATAAAGAGAGAGACACAGACAGAGATGGTATGAGTGAGTGGAATACAAATCAACTCTGCTTGGGAGGAAGGAGTCTTTGTGTCAGTGTGAGAGAAATGTGCATCTAAACAGTGATTCAGACTCACACACATACTGATGCTCAAGTAATATTCACACTAATTCCCAAGGCACTTTCACAAAATACACATGAATCACTGGTCACATCCGCTGCATTTAATGTACACATGAAACGCCCGATTTCAAAGTCGATATGTGCTACATTTGTGCTTGTAAACACACTGGCCCTCTGATTTGCAAATTGCTGGGGAACGTTAAAAAAATACAGCACCTTTCACATGCCTGCTTTTTTTTTTATTAATCTTAATATTTGATGTCAACACTTCTCTTTTAAAACCCTTTTTAAATGAAACATTAGCAGCAGGTTTTTATTTTTAAAGCAACTGCAAAAAATGTCACCCTTTTGATTTTGAGATATATTTTTAACGGAGTGTCTATTTACACTAAGTGCAAATAGCCTGCCTTGTTAGCAGAGGCTATTTATACTAACTCCGCCCACCAATGTGTGATTAGGCTTATCAACACTAAAAAAAAGACACTTGTTTAACTGGTTTCAGTGGTGTAGATGGTAAGATGTCTGCTTTTGATGCGATCGACCCGAGTTCGAACCCGCCTTTTGCCGAACTTTTTTTCTCCCTTTTCAAATCTCATATCGCATTGGAAAGGCATTTATTTCAATAAAAATGAAGGAAATAATCAAAAAGTTGAAAATAAATGATCGGGTAGGGTTAGGGTAGGTGTAGGGAGGGCTTTATTGTCCCAATAAGGTGGCATCCATTTAATAATTTGAATTAAAACTATGATTTACACTCAATACGTTATTATTGCATACTGTTTTATAATGTACTACAATACTGAGGTGCAGATAATTGCCACTATTTGCAATAAGTAGTATAAATAGCAGAAAATCTTGCTATTTTAACAGTGTAAATAGAATCTATAGCTATTTGCACTTAGTGTAAATAGAATCCATTGCTATTTGTACTTAGTGTAAATAGCACTTAATTGCTATTTACACTTAGTGTAAATAGCATCTATTGCTATTTACACTTAGTGTAAATAGCCGCTGCCTATTTTTAATAGTGTGTGAAATGAGTAGCTGCACTATCCACTGCATCTGTTGCACCTCGTTTCTGTACAGAATATGTGCTTATTGACACATCAATACTATATTATTATTATAATGTTTAATGTTGATCTTCCACAAAGCATCTAGGTGGACTGGAGTATGAGGAGAAAAACAAAAACAAAACTAGGATTGGACCCTTTAAAATAAATGTCTGTCTTCAGTCTAAACAGAAGATATTGTTTAAGAAGGGTCAAAGAGTTTACAGTATTGGCAGACTGGTTTGCTAACACCCTCTAGGCTATGGTCTGTCTCTCCTCTGACTGAATATGCTGGATCAGGCAGTCGCTGGTAATCAGTAAGGGTGTCTAGAGGCATCCAAACGTTCAGCATGTTATCATTAACACAGTTCTCAGTCAGTCAGCAGAGTCCCAAAAGACACAACATTCTCTTCACGGAGAAGCGAATGCATTTCCCAGTCACTGGATGGCTGCTACATTATTGATAAGTCAGAGTGGTTCAGCCGTTCTTCTTACTTAATGTCAAACAGGTGAAATAATTATCAGCATGTTTACTAGACTGATGGTTACTCAGGTCTGACAAATCTGGAATGCAACCACAAAATGTTGGGTAGATCTTTTTTTTACAAATTTAATGAGGACGACTCTCAGTCTCATGAGCTTGGTTTCTTTTTGATGGACTTTCAAATACATATTTTAAATCAGTGGTGGATGCGTGTGTTTATTCATGCATCAACCAAAACTTCACCTTCTGTGAAACAAGTGAAGGAGAAACCACCCGAGCCACAACACTGACAGACTTTACAATTAAACATACAAAAATGCTCAAATGAATCTACAGATCTCAAAGCAACATGTAATTTTCACATCATTTAATTACATCAGCTCTGTTCCAAAATCTAGTGAGCTATTTCCCTCGACAGCAGTCACCAGAATTCACTGACATGGCCAATGAAAAAATGTAGATACATATTTACTATAAATATCATCAATATCATTGATCATATCAATATCAATATCAACATATCATTCAGTACTTACAAGTATAAAATGAAAATATTTCAACATAATTATAGGTTTTTTTTTTCTTTTAAATAAACATTTTCTTTAGATGCTGCCATAGATAGAGTGTTCCAAATCAGTCACTTATGAGGTAATATTTCATTTGGGGTGCTGCCTTAAAAGGAAGCAGCCTACGTGGGTAACAAGGTAGTTCACCAGGGTATAAGACAGAGCTAAAACGTTTCACCCACTAATACTGACACATATTTACTAGGAATGTCAAAAGTACAAGCATGATACAAAAAAATACTTGTGGGTGGCGGTCAAATGTTGAAAAAAAAAAAAAAAAAAAAAAAAAAAAAAAAAATATATATATATATATATATATATCTTGATTTAATTAATTTGTTACTATTAACCCTTAAAGACCTAGAACAGTTTTGGGGCACCTGACACGTCTGCACTTTTCTTTGTTTTTTAGGACCTATTCTAGCAGTCAGCATCAAGTGTCATATATCATTATAAACAGGGGAACTTGAAGTTTCAGTCTCGCTAATTTAAAGTCCCAATTTTCCTTTCATTTTCTCTAAGAAGGAATGAATTTCAATAATTTTAAGAAAAACACAAGCAACAATTGGGTGTTTTTTATTGTGTACTCAAACTGAAACTCCTGAAGTTTGGAATTTTTTTCTTTAGAAAGTTGTATCTGGGTGTTTTACACTTCCAAATAAAATTTTGTCTACATATAACATTCCCCAAGCAAATTATAGCCATTTATTACAATATTGTTACAAGCGATTTTCAGTGAAAAAACAGGTCTATATAGTTTACTAACAATATAGATGTGTCAATATCTATATAAAAAACGTTAAGGGAGTAAAGAAAATGGAATCAGTGTCATATAATAACAAAACACAGAAAAAGTGACTTTTTTCAAAGAAATATATTTTCAATCTGAGGATGAACAACAACAAACACAATAGTAAAGCTAATAGTAAAAAACAATTGCACAAATTCTTCTGCAACAAAAATACAAACAGTGCAAACGATTCACAAACTACACACAAAATGAGTGAGAAATATATAGAGTGCAACAGAAAAAATAGTGAAAATGATCTTTATGAACTATATAATTATTGTTTATATAATATAAATAATACAAATTTATCGATCCACTGGCTGTGCTCTGCCTCGGAATGATTTTACCAGGACATCGCCTAGCGACGCGAAGACATGAATTCCAGTGCTTTATCTGATATCTGATATTTATCCTTGTTTTTGGTTTGTTTTATGTCAAAGTACTCATTCGTGTGTTTTTCTGTGCTTTTTCAGAGAGTTCTCTCATGCAAATGTGTTATTTTGTGTTTGTTTTCATGCACGCACGCACGACAGACTTCACTTTCACTTTGCATTCTTTCAAATTTGCAATGAAAAATCCTAAACGGTGGTTCAAAAGACCAAAACCTATGTTTATTGGTTGAATATGGGACAGTTTGAACCAATCTGGGCATGGGGGTGGGACTAAGCGTCAACAATCGTTCCTGTTTGGCTCAGAGGGACGAAATGCATTGGTTTCTTCTGACGAATCAATGTTGTCAAAATGTGATGACATAATCACGTATGGTGGTAAGGGAAAGCAACGAAAATGCAGCACATTGCGTTCTTCTGACCTCATTTGCTTGCCTGTATATAGTTCGCATAATCATCAGTAAAGTGTATTCTGAGATCTGAGGACTTATATCAATGTATTAGTTCACTGAGGCGTGTTACGTGTCGTTGGGGAATTCTGGAGTGTGACGTATGAGGGGAACCCCAGTATTACAGCACATGCACACAAGGCATGATAAAAAGTTACAAAAACTAAGCAACCGAAAGCAATATATGTCTTCCTCAGATGTAATGTTAGTTCTGTACTTCAGCGTTGGGTAAAAGAGCATTATAATCTCCTTTGTGGTAGAGAAAGCTGCTTACATGTAGGCTACGGGAAACAGCGAAGATGTTGAATTAAACATAGGCTACACACAATCAGCATTTCCACATGTTTATACTGGCCCCAATCATCAAAACTTCTACTTAGCGCTTGCTCCATTTCTGCAAATCAGTTTTTATAAATGAATGACTTGATCCACATATGGCCTTCATCAACAGCCGCTTGCGCCACCTGCTGGTGAGCGGCTGACATCAGCTGGAGATCACGCATTGGTGCTCTACTGCTATTCCTGCAGTTCCCGGATGTGCACAGCTGAATTTTCTGCTGAATTTTAATCACTGAATTTGTGGCAGCGAATTTGGAAAGTGAAATAAAATAACCGGAATCTGCCTGTCGAATATTGTACATCGTATTTTTAAACAGATTGAATATTTTGGAAGTGAATTCTGGAAGGTGAATATGAATTATTGAATTTTTAATTATGAAAATGTGTGTGAAATATTTTGAATTGAAATATTAACAGCTTAAATAAACAACTATGTTAAATTTCAGGACCTAAAAATGCAAGCCCTGGAAATACAAGGCATTAAAATGCAAGCACTGTTAATTGCAATGCATCTTTTTTTCTGATTTGTGGAATTCAGCATGCTTTATGTTTCAAAAAGTATTGTCATTATTCCGCTTCCATAAGAATCTCTGCTTTACAACACCTTTTAAAGCATTCAGATTGGATTAGCGGTTCAAAAGTTATGAAACATTTAACAATAGTTATTTTTAGCCGCGGGCAGCTGTCTTGGTCTTTGAGGGTTAATGTTAATATGATAATATAAATAAAAAATAGGTTAAATATTAGGTTGCTATTAATTAAAATTAATATTAAGATCAATTTCAACCATGACAAACCTAATATGCACTCAATAAATGAATGCCAAAATGACCAGATGACAGATGCCCGCTTTCCTAAGTTTTTAAATATCACTACGAAATGGTGGTATTTGATGGACGTTTCCTCCAGGGTTTAGTTTGCCATCATAAATTGCTCCTTTATAATTCATAAAATCAGTTGGCCTGATTTTACGCCAGCATTTTTTTTTTTTTTTTTTTACAGGAGCTAATTAAACATGTGAACTGCAGAATGATTCACATGGTACAGAGATAGATTATCCCTCCCCTTTTCAATTCTGACCATGCATGGCAGTCACGCATCAGCCCAGCACGGCACACACACACATGCACACACACACATCTGGGACCTGGCAGCTGGGCTACCCAGATACGGTGCTTTCTGCTTCTATTTTGCTGCACAACCCTTCTCCTCTGCACTCCCTCCTTCTACTCCTCATTTTTTCTACCTCTACGGACTGCAGGTGCTCTGCTTGGGGAACTCTCAAAGCAGTGGGTATCTTATTATGGCGAGGCAATGGTGGAGAAAGACAGAACAGTGAGCCCCATGTGCTCAGACAGGAAATGCTGCGCAATATGTGAAGCTCTTTGTATGAAAGCCGGTGAAAACCACAGGCTGTGAAACACCAACAAGCAGATCTGTTATCCGTAAATAAGTTAAAGAGAGTGCACAGGTCGGGCAGAGACAGGGGGAAGAGATGCGAAAGCAAAACAAATAGATTAATGGGGAGATTTTCTGGACTGCAGGAGTGTCTGTGTTTCTGTTTTGTGACTTGTTAAGATGCTTTAAACGAGCTTCTGCAGGTCTAATGGTAACGGGCTGACAAGCCAGGTGTCACCTTCCATTACCTTGAGTGATGCTACCTGTCTGCTCTTCATTCATTCTGAGGACTACAACTGCCTGCTTAAGAACAACAGAGAAGATGAGAAGATACTATTAGGTTTCTGCAAGAACAAAAAAGCAAACAAACTATTTACTTAATTTTATTATTGTCCTTGTTTTCATTTTTATTGTTTCAATACTTTTCTTTTTATAAATGTTTTATATTCTTAATATGGTTCTAACAAGCACCTACATGAAAACATGTATCAGGAGTGCTGAAAATGGGCAGTGGTCTTCAAAATGAAGGTCAGCATTTAGGCAGATGTGGACACAGATAAGCAGATGCAGAGAGCTGAACGACTAAATGCGCTCATCAATCATGGGGAGAGCAGAGTTACTCTGAGGAATTGTGGGAATTAATCCTTCACCTGCATTTCATTTAATTCCCAAATAGTTGAAAGGAGAAGTCAGCTAATGCACTCTTGATTGAGAGGGAACAGAAGAAAGCAGTGAGAGAGATGATTGTGAATTCTGGGAGACAATAAGATGGACATTTCTTGAGTTGCCTCAAGGGATGCAGTGACAACAGTTATGTATCTGCAGGGTCAAGTGTGTGTTTTTACACATTAAATTGTTTTCTTAGCTGAGTTGATGCCTGGAAACGGCATTTGTGAATAACATGATGACTGGATGATGAATGAGGTGCCAGAATCAATTGGGTGTGTAATTACACTTCATCATTTGGATCTCTTGTGCTCCGATTCTGTTTCTCACAGTAGAAACACACACACACACACACACACACACACACACGCACACACACACACACACACACACACAGTCTCAGATTAACTGCCTGGGCAGCAGCTTCCTGATCTGTCAATGGTGCTAAGAGGTCAAATGGAATATATCTAAATCGGTGTCCATATCAACCAATATAAAAAAAGTTGCACTGGAATTCTTCCATTTCTGTAACAATAGCACAAAATCAAACGCTTTAAATAAAATCAGAGAAATGCAAATCGGATTGCAATCATCTGAGGCCGGGAGGTTATAACATGATTAGATTAAGTTTTGTGGTGAAAGAGCATGTGGAACAGAAGACTGCTGAAACATCAGATGACCAGACCAATGAAATGTGCTGATGTGGAAGAGACGAAATGCCGAGCGCAGCACATGAGATGGCAAGAGGAAGATACAGAGCGGAATGACTTATTCAGGAGGGTGCAGGGGGGATGAATCTCGAAATTAGCACAAATAGATTATCTGTCCTCCGGTTCCTGGCCTCAGCACGGCCCAAGCAGCCCGGAAAAAAAGAAAAAGAGAAAAACACATTGACTTCTCGCCGAACGACTGCCTGTCCGAGCAGCCAAGGAGGACCGCAATTAAATGATCAATCACCGTATCATCGATCCCTGAGGGAGACAACTGTATCCGGGCCTAACTAAAATGCAACGGTTTTGCACAGATAACAGAAATGCATTTGAAATGAAGTAACAGCTCTATTTTCTTGTGTAAACAGATATATTTACACATACTACACTTACTTGATCATAGCAAGAAAATACCATTTTTTTCTGTAATATGTTTTTAACTTTAATAAATAGTATAATATATTTTGATTAAAATGTTCAATTATATAATTAAAAAAAAACTTTTAATTTTATATATATATATATATATATATATAACACAGAGAGAGAATGAGAGAGGGGGGATATATTTTAAAAATTTTAACAAAAAATAATAATTTATCCTATTTACTATAATACTAATTCAATTTCTGTCCTGACTGTTTATAATGTAGCACACAACGATGCATCAAACTAAAAAGACAGCATGACAGTTGTGATTTACAAATTAAAAGATTGTCTTTTAGACGTGGCTGTTGAATGAGACATTTACACCCCTCTTTATCTTCACTGTAAGCTAACCAGGAACAGTAGGAGTCTTCAGTTCTCCTGCAGAGACTATGGTTGAGAGAGAGGGCTGATGTATAATGCATACATTATACATCAGAATGAGTGAGGGCCAGCAGTGTGTCAGAGGAGACAGAGTCAGACTCAAGCTGTTCCTCTAGGAGCCTGCTTCATCCCTCCTTTAATTACACTCTATTGATCAAACACAGATGGAGGGGGGAATGAAAAGAAAGATGAAGTAAAATAAAGAAAGACATGGAAGGACTGGGAGAAAGAAGTGTTGGGTGTAGTTTTCAGACTGAGAGGGAGAGAAAGAGACTATTACAATTGCTGCAGTATCTATATACAGTGCACAGTATGCAAATTTTGTGACCTACTACATTTGCTAAAATGCATACTACATGGAATAATGTATGTCAACAAGCAATGCTTGACTTCAACTTCCATTTCCAGTGTGATGGATGAACCAGAAATAAATTAAACTGAGCAACAAAAATGCAAAATAAATAAAATTAATATAATTATACTAAAATACTTTTACTGCTTTATATTTATAGATATATAGATAGAATATAAGAGATAGAAGATAGAATAGAATCTATAATCTAATAGGTTTTACAGTGACTTCACAGAGTTACTTCAGATGAAGGACAACCTAATTTTTCTTCTTTAACTGTTTCTCACACAAACAAGACGCTGCTCCAATGTATTTCTAATTAGATATTAATCTACTCTTCCCAAATGTACATACTTGACCCTCATAACAAAATATGATATTAAATCATTATTAATAAATATGGCATCTTCACACAACAAACATTAGTGTGTGACACTGGACTGAAGTATACATTCTCCTCTTTTCTTTCATTTTGCCGACCTACTTAGCTCTCTGTTCTAGGGCTGCATCTTGGCTCCTTTGTTTCATACCGATATAGACTGAATCTCTTCTGAGATCAGGAATTCCTGTGCTTGGGGTCATCTGCCTCCTGCCAGACTCTAGTGGCTCATGCACTGTGAGGCAGAAACACATTTCAAGGGATGAAGGAGCGTATGCTTCCTGTGAGTATGTGGAGGGAGATGAATCATGATTCTCCATGACAGGGAGGCTCGGAGAAAAACCCACAACAAGGAGCATGCTGCTGAACTCTGGATTACCTTTTTAGAAACAAGACAACAAGTCACTGTTCTCATAAATATCCGTCAGGGATGACACTCACCGATCATCACTGTGCACCATTAATGAGAACACAGCCTTGAGGGAGGTTTAAAATTTACAGCCTTCTGTGATCAGCTGTCATCTTCACCCAGTAACAGGTTTAGAAACAGTCACACATTCAACACACGGCATTGTACACTCTGATGTGAAGTTTGCTGTAGATTAGACTTTCTCTGCCTACTTTCCGCAGTCTAATTACTCTATAATAAAACAATGCAATTGCTAGCTACTTACTGAATATTGTGCAGAATATGCTGTATTGTGTGTACTATTAAAAACAGAAATAAGACGAAATAATAATGCCTTTAAAAAGAACCCTGACAGAAAGGTTCACCTACATTAAATACTTAACATAGGCTTTCTTTGAATGAATTAGCATCTGTATTATTGACCTAAGACACTAATGAGATGGACAGGCAGGGACAGATGCTGAACTTAATCTTGTCTCCTTGTTAAGACTAAAAGAAATGAACATATAAAGGTGAGATGAGATGGAGGTGGGCAGGGCTGGATTGGTAATCGGGCATACCGGGCATTTTCCCGGTGGGCCGACGCACTTAAGGGGCCGACAGAATGTTTTTTTTTTTTTTGCCATCATGCAGGGACAGCGAGCAGCCACTGGCCCATTGGTTTGTCTCCTGTATTGACAGACAGTGTAAACCACCCAATCACAAAGCGCTATAGACGGAGCGATGAAGTATTTTGCTCCGCCTATATAAAGATCACTTCCCCCCAATTTCCTCGTCGGCTTTTCCCACGTTTTCTCAGCAGCTTTATCAAGAACAGGCTTGCTCTGCGGTGAGTGATGCGGGCCAAAGAGCCAGGCAGGAGGAGGAGAGGACAGCAGTTGAATCGGTAAAGAGCTTGATAGGGACTCGGAATGGAGGAAGGCATCATCCTAACGTGTGCGCACGCCATGAGTGTGGAATACGCAAACACTTTTTAATAAAACGTAAATTCGTCCCCCGTGATTTTTTTGCCAAGTCAAGTCAAGTGTGTTCATCGAGGTTTCCATAGGCCAATGCGAATGAATCTAGATTTAAATTAAAAAAAGACACGATATTGTTGGACCTGACGTTTTATTCTTATCCAAAACAACTGGATGCAATGATACATATCTACACTACCAGTCAAAAGTTTCTGAACAGTAGCCTAAAATTTTGAATGTTTTTTAAAGAAGTCTCTTCTGCTCACCAAACCTGCATTTATTTGATCCTAAATACAGAAAAATCAGTATATTGTGAAACAGTTTTACTATTTAAAATAACTGCTTTCTATTTGAATATATTTTAAAATGTAATTTATTCCTGTGATCAAAGATGAATTTTCAGCATCATTACTTCAGTCTTCAGTGTCACATTCAGAAATTATTCTAATATGCTGATTTGCTGTTCAAGAAACATTTTTACATACATATTATTATTATTATTATCAATATTTAAAACAGCGGAGTATTTTTTTTCTGGATTCTTTGATGAATAGAAAGATCCAAAGATCAGCGTTTATCTGAAATAAAAAGCTTTTGTGACATTATACACTATACCATTCAAAAGCTTGGAGTCAGTATAATATATATATATATATATATTTTTTTTTTTTTTTGGGGGGGGGGGGGGGGGGGGGGTTATAGAAATGAAATACATTTATTTAGCAAGGATGCTTTAAATTGATAAAAAATGATGATAAAGACATTTATAATGTTACAAAAGATTTCTATTTCAGATAAATGCTATTCTTCTTTACTTTCTATTCATCAAAGAATACTGAAAAAAAATTCTACTCAGCTGTCTTCAACATAATAATAATAATAATAAATGTTATTTGAGCAGCAAATCAGAATATTTGAATGATTTCTGAGGGATCATGTGACTGGAGTAATGATGCTGAAAATTCAGCTTTGAAATCACAGGAATAAATTACATTTTAAAATATATTCAAATAGAAAACAGTTGTTTTAAATAGTAAAAATATTTCACAATATTACTGCTTTTGCTGTATTTAGGATCAAATAAATGCAGGCTTGGTGAGCAGAAGAGACTTCTTTAAAAAAAAAAAAAAAACAGTAAAAATCTTACTGTTCAAAAACCTTTGACTGGTAGTGTATATCATATTATATATATAAATAATATAGAAGCGGTGGTGGTGGTGGGCCGCCTGGACCAAAAAATGCCAGGGCCGATTTTTTGTCCCAGTCCAGCCCTGGAGGTGGGTATGGCCCCTGATACGTGTATAATTAGAGAATGAACTCCTGTTTATAGCCTGGGTGTCAGAACAGTGAATTTCACAGTCTTCAGATTGATCACAGGGTGTCAAATTGGAAAGTATATTTCAGAACACTGCAAAATTTCCTGACTATGCAAGAGTTTAGTAAAACATGAAGAACAATCTAAAAAACCTTTCTAATTTCAATAAGGTTCTCATTCTTGGAAAAACAAAAACAAAACAAAACAAAAAAAACACTGAAATTAAAGAGTTAATGAGAACAATAGTTTTTGCTTGATTCCTAAAGTACATTTTTGCACTTGCATTAAATGTTTCCCCCAGATCTTTTTTATGTATTGTTAAAAATAATTGTAAGACCGATACACTGCAGTTCTGTCTAGCTGTTTAAATATATCAAGCCTATGCATAAAACATTCCCCTAAAAATATAAGGTGAAGTACACCTACCCTGCATCCCAATCCACAGAACTACAGAATGAGAAATGGTTTGTTGGGAAAACGAAAAAAAAGAAAAGAGCCGAGGGCAACAAACCCCAACAAAAATTTGACTGCAACTGAGTTAAATGTCTTACCTGCCATGTACTTTAATGTCAGAGATGGCATAGAAGTATCTGGAAAGGTTGTTCTCATCCACCATGGTGGCGCCCGTGGCAGGCCTGAGCAGACGTATGCGCAGATCAGTAATGGTGAAAAAGTCTCTCAAGTTCTTGGTGGTGTCCAGTTGTCCATACAGCGAGGCCATATTGTGCAGCTTGGGCCCGGCAAACAGTGCGAAACGGTCTTTGATTTCGAAGCGTACGGTCTTGTCGTTCTTCCACACGTAACCTCTGGAATATTCCTCTGTGCAGATAATGTCCAGCAACGTGTGCTGGGTAATGTCCCTCACCGTTTTGGGCTCCATAGTGAAAGCGTCAAGGCAGTCAGTAGCGTAGAACTGGTAGGGCTGCCAGCTACGTCCATAGTCCAGAGACTTCTCCAAAACCATCTGCTCCGGCCGACCCGACTCAAAAGTGATGATGATGTCGTCGGTCAGCTCAATGGTCTTGTTCCATGACAGGGTTATGTTGACTGCCAGAGGTTTAGGGTACTTCTTCCAGGAGGTGGACTGCCAGAAAGTGGTGGGGTTGCGGCCCTCAAAGTCGAACATGAGCTCAGGGGGGTGGGCCAGCTCTTCTGTGGCTGCGTCGCACTCGTTGTTGCACATATAGGGGTTTTCCTACAAGATAAAGCAAATAAAGAAGACAACAGTTAAATGAGAATCCAAACAAAAGTGCTTTTAAATGAGCTTTATCACATTGTGTGCATGCACATATGGGGCATAGGCTGGTGCAAAGACTGATGCATGAAACTAAGACTATTCATATTTCAAAGGCACTGGCCTTGGTGGTACATGAGCGATATTATGGATACGAAGCAGTAGTTGAATCTATTCTCCAGCTGTTGGCTAAATCCAGATAAGATATGGTCATTAAACGCCCAAAGACTCATAGATCTTTTATAGAGCCATTTAAATTCAAGTTCCCTCATGCAGACAACCAGTAAAACCAGTCTTGTTTAGCACATAATTTATGAGAAGATTATTCCCTGTTTTAAGTTCCATCAATCCATGATAATAAAGAACAAGAAAATGGGGTCTCTAAAGAGGTAAAAATGGACAGGGATTCATGTTAAAATGCTCATTAAAAAGAGAAAAATATGAAGGTCAGACTGACAAAATGTGAATAATACACTCTCCTCAAGTCATTCTTTTGCATAAAGGCTACCTTGTTCTGAACCTTGAAGTAAGGACACCCAAAGGTGCACTTTTGTCAGCCACCGCTGGCAGGTGAAAATATACCACGGATCTGCAATTCAGAAAAAGGCATTGAAACAAGAGTGCTGCTGGTTTGTGTGAAGACCGCTCATGCCCTAATGTCACTGTCCTAGCATCCTCTCAAACTAATCACCGTACTGGGAACTTCAGCTGCGCCACATGCTGGTGTACACACTAAGCAGGGGCTCGTGGGGCTGTTATGCTGTCGGGTGGCATTGGCGTCCTCCAGGAAATACCTCTCAAGAGGAACAAGCTCCAATTTATCTGAACAAGAAACACAGCAGCTGATTAAGTGGGAGATGTCTGTCTCTCTGCGGGAATCCACAGGCCTGGACGCTGGGGAAGAGCACAGTGATAAAGGATAGGTGGAGAAAGGGATTGCGGAGAAGAAAATGAGCGACACAGTGGCAGAGAGGTACACAGGGGAAAAAAAGAGCAGTGCTTCTGTTAATAGGCTTTTCCTCGTGCCTTCTCCTCTAAGGCAATGTGACAACGAAGCCCTGACAACCATTTAACCTCTTAATTCTGACAAAGTGGCATTAATATGCTCTCCAGCCAGTCCTGTACAGCCGTGCACATAAGCCTGGAGAATGATCAGACCCACCAGTGAGTCCACATGCCTCTCACTAGACCATCCAGTCAAGAGGGCAGAGCTGTTCATTCATGCTGTTCTATCTCAGCGTGTGCTTCAGGCACTAGCCCTCCTATGAAGAGAAGAACTAATTGGTGTCTATAGCACTCTATATTTAGCTAGCGAGCATCAATATAACTATTGCTTATACTTGGAGTGTGTGATTAAGTAATTTAAACAAACTCCTTCCCCAAAGAATCAAGCTAAATTAAGCTAAAATTATGTTTGTGTTTTGAACATGAATGATAACTCCTGCTGTATTGCACAGCTTGTTGAGGAGAGGTGTGCAATTACTTTTCCTCCTGGCAGGAAAACAGATTGCATAGACTTACATTGATGTCATATTTAGAAAAACTTGATGATGGGCAACTACCTAGCAACCACCCAGAATTCCCTAGAAACTGAACACCCTGATTTGCGACACATAAATCTCCATTCAACCACTCACAACACCCCAGTGAAGTATGGTAAAGTAAGTTTTGCACGGGCAAGCACAAGGGCAAAGCCTTGGAAAAAAATATTTGTGCATATTGGGTTGTGACAATCAGAATAAGTTTTCTGGCTACCTAGCGCAATTTTATGAAAACAGAAGATTGCAAATGACAATGTACACTAAAAATATAATAAGACACCAAGGTGGGTTATGCGAATAATTAGTAAGAGAGAAATGTTATATATCACTTGTTGCTTTGGCTTGTGCTTGGTGTGCACTGTGTAAAAAACCAAAACCAAGATCTAAAGCAAAGTCACTACAAGGAGAAAAAACTGAAAGAGTGACAGTCAGACAGAGACAGACTTCATAGCAATTGTAAAGAATCAGCCTAAGATTTCAAACATTACAGCATTTCTACAGATAATATATTTAATGTCCACTATCTGATTTTATTTATTTATTTATTTTGCAACGTACACACACATAGTCCCACATTTCCTCACAAGCTTGTGTTGTTTTCTTCATCCACAGCTGCAAAAGTAAAGGCTGATGTGAGGAAATAGGCTGCACAGTAATGCTTTACAAAGATTAATTAGGTGTTTTTTCCAGTCACTGCAAACCTCCCATTTATCGGAGCGAGACATCAACTTTAAACGCAGCCCTTGAAAAGCAAAGTTTCCAGTTCTTTCATGCCACTGAGAGCTTTAAGTAAAGATGAACTCACATTAGAAAAACTGACATAGCTGCCACATTGACAAAGATCAGTAATTACTAAAGATGTTTCTATTAATCCTAAACTGATCAGGACACCTAGGTGTAGTGAATTTTGCTTTCACCAACCAAGGGAGGCGAAATAGTGTAGTGATGGGTACTCATGTCACAGGTGACATTATGATTTTTGGATCACGTGTCACTTAAGGTGTGGTTAAGAGTACATCACATAAGAAAGATTGGTGGGATACCTAACTTGTAGAACCTTTACTGCATTATCAATGCAAGGAAGACACAAGTGTAATAAAATACATTTTATTAACAAAAGATAGACAAGAGTAATCAACAACTACTAAATGAATACCATGAATGAAAAAGGAATAAAATGCAAGTGATTATGTTGGGTGTTGCTATGTCAGAGCTACGTTATCTGGGAAGATAAACTGTTGCTACTCTGAAACAAATAAGGTGAAGAACCTTATTATGCATCAAACAAATACGTGGAAGATTATTTGTTATCAACTGCAATCAGCTATATAATATCTAATGTAAATTAGAAAAATCATATACTGATAATACACAACAATGCCAAGGTCTCTGGAAGAGGTTTGGATAAATGATATTTACGTTCTCTGCGATCGAGTGAGCAGTCCAGAGGCGGTGACTTCATCCACTGGTTGTGCTGGTAACAATGCAGTGGGGAAAGGAGCAGGAATCCGTTTTGACAGCCTTGAACACAAAGCACTGGAGGATGCTGATCTCCTGGAGCACAAAAGGGTCCTAAGATCTGGAACATGCAGATGTGGCCCTGGAGTAGGTGCAGAAGGTCCTTAGCCTGGAACACGCAAGCTAAAGTACCTTGAAGTGAAGGTTTGCTCGCCGGAGTTAAACCTTATTGCAAATGTCTGTATGTCTTCTGCCTCTCTGAGCTAGAGACTCAGAACTTGGTCACTCTGCTTTGTCTCTCTAGGATGGAGACTCAGGACGTGCTGCATCTGTCATCTAGCTGGACGAAGACTCTAAAGTCTGAACATAGATTATCTCTTTCTTCGCAGACTGGAGGCTCAGAATGTGGTCGTATCTGTTGCTGCCTCAAAGCCGGAGACTCAGGACTTGGTATCTGTTATTGCTTCTTCCCTCACGGGCCAGAGGTTTAGAATGTTGGTGATACGTTGCAATCCTTTCCTTGACAGGACTCATACTCAGAAAAGGTTGATCTGCTATTGTCTCACCCTTGCGGGGCTCAGACTCAGAACTTTGATTGATCTATTTCTATCTCCTACAATGCAGGCCGGAGACTCAGAACTTCGGTGTTTCTGTTAGTGTCTCACTGGATGCACCGGAGACTCAGAAAGGTTGTTTCTGTTGCTGCCTTCCCTGTAACAGGCCGGAGACTCAGAACGGTTGTATCTGCTATGGTCTCACCTTTGCGGCGCTCAGACTCAGAAGTTTGGTTGTTTCTGTTAGTGTCCCTTCCATTTCAGGACTCAGACTCAGAACAAGGAGTGTCTTTTGGGAAGGTACCTTTATCTCTTTCTGATGAGGAGGAGATTGCAGATTGTTTCCATCAGAGTGGGGGGACATGGTGTGGCCCACCCTTCATTCCTCCTGTGGAACTTACAGTGGTGTGAAAAATTGTTTGCCCCTTCCTGATTTTTTATTTTTTTGCATGTTTGTCACACTTTAATGTTTCAGATCATCAAACAAATTTAAATATTAATAAAATATAACACAAGTAAACACAACATGCAGTTTTTAAATGAAGATTTTTTTTATGAAGGGAAAACAAAATCCAAACCCATATGGTCCTGTGTGAAAAAGTGGTCCCCCCCCCCTGTTAAAACATAATTGTGGTTTATCACACGTGAGTTCAGTTTCTTTAGCCACACCCAGGCCTGATTACTGCCACACCTGTTCGCAATCAAGAAATCACTTAAATAGGACCTGCCTGACAAAGTGAAGTAGACCAAAAGATCCTCAAAAGTTACACATCATGTTGAGATCCAAAGAAATTCAGGAACAAATGAGAAAGAAAGTAATTGCAATCTATCAGTCTGGAAAAGCTTATAAAACCATTTCTAAAGCTTTGGGACTCCAGCGAACCACAGTGAGAGCCATTATCCACAAATGGCGAAAACATGGAACAGCGGTGAACCTTCCCAGGAGTGGCCAGCCGACCAAAATTACCCCAAGAGCGCAGCGACGACTCATCCAAGAGGTCACAAAAGACCCCAGAACAACATCCAAAGAACTGCAGGCCTCACTTGCCTCAGTTAAGGTCAGTGTTCATGAATCCACCATAAGAAAGACACTGGGCAAAAATGGCCTGCATGGCAGAGTTCCAAGACGAAAACCGCTGCTGACCAAAAAGAACATAAAGGCTCGTCTCAGTTTTGCCAGAAAACATCTTGATGATCCCCAAGACTTTTGGGAAAATACTCTGTGGACTGACGAGACAAAAGTTGAACTTTTTGGAAGGTGTGTGTCCCATTACATCTGGCGTAAAAGTAACACAGCATTTCAGAAAAAGAACATCACACCAACAGTAAAATATGGAGGTGGTAGTGTGATGGTCTGGGGCTGTTTTGCTGCTTCAGGACCTGGAAGACTTGCTGTGATAAATGGAACCATGAATTCTGCTGTCTACCAAAAAATTCTGAAGGACAATGTCCGGCCATCTGTTCGCGACCTCAAGCTGAAGCGAACTTGGGTTCTGCAGCAGGACAATGATCCAAAACACACCAGCAAGTCCACCTCTGAATGGCTGAAGAAAAACAAAATGAAGACTTTGGAGTGGCCTAGTCAAAGTCCTGACCTAAATCCTATTGAGATGCTGTGGCATGACCTTAAAAAGGCGGTTCATGCTCGAAAACCCTCCAATGTGGCTGAATTACAACAATTCTGCAAAGATGAGTGGGCCAAAATTCCTCCACAGCGCTGTAACAGACTCATTGCAAGTTATCGCAAACGCTTGATTGCAGTTGTTGCTGCTAAGCGTGGCCCAACCAGTTATTAGGTTTAGGGGGCAAACACTTTTTCACACAGGGCCATGTGGGTTTGGATTTGTTTTCCCTTCATAATAAAAAACTTCATTTAAAAACTGCATGTTGTGTTTACTTGTGTTATCTTTGATTAATATTTAAATTTGTTTGATGATCTGAAACATTAAAGTGTGACAAACATGCAAAAAAAATAAAAAATCAGGAAGGGGGCAAACAATTTTTCACACCACTGTATTTGCATAGTCCAAACACATTTAGAAAAGTGTCACTAAAGTTTTCCCGGTGCATTTCTCACTTACCAAACCGCAACCATAATACCTCTGGCAATGTTACGAACACATTAAGTCCAAACACGATCGAAAAAGATTGAACTGTCATGCATGCATTCATTTGTCCATTAACAGCTGAGTTTGTGTAAGATGCTGCACTACATGTCGCTGTCACTGAGAATACTTATTTCTCTGAATAAGTATAAGATGTGTGTGTTGTAGTTTGCATCAGTTTAAGGTTTGAGAACATAGTTATGAATGGAATTGGATGAAACTCTGTGATCTCCCTCTTTGTTTCACCCACTGCTGCTGCGTCTGGAGATCCTAAGGAATTTTTATGATGGTCACAGGCCAAACCTTAGCCATCAGTCTGTAGGTGGGTGGAGGGCAGAAACTGCATTTCAAGTCCTGTCCTTCCCGGGCTTTGTACCAAAGGTCTTCTTTTTGCCCTCTAAAAGGTGTCTGGCCGTTGTCCTGGCATCTTTATCTGATGGCGTTGGACAGTTTGCTTATGTTAGTCCACCAAGATCCAATCAAAATGTAGCAAAACTTTGTCCACTATTGTGGTCAGAAAAGCAGACAGCTTTCTGTGGTTCTAATGACAGTGTAAGGCTCCAAACCGTGTAAAGTTAATCCCATCCACACAGAGCTTGATGAAGTCTGATGAACAAGAAAGAGGGCCAGAGATAGGGAGAAGGGAAGGCGAGAGAAAGAAAAATAGAAAGAGAGATGTGTTGCACATGTGCTGGTTCAAATCCGAGCCTGTTGTCCCCATTAAATGTGTTCTGGGTAATTTCACACCAACAAAAACGCACACAGTTTTCATGAACCACCTCACACTTGCTTCCTAAACACAGTCTTAAAAAACCCACCCGTCCTACAAATGCCGTTTGTCTGTTCAGTGCCTGGCCGAGCATTTTTCTCACAGCTGATCACACATCGCTGTGGAATGAAGATGTATTATCAAAGCAATAATTTGTCTCAAGCAAAAGAGTGTAAATGAATGCCATGTCGAAAGCCTGCCTCTTCACAGCCACAATCAACAGTGTATGCTTACACTCAGTAATGACTCCCATTATTTTCCTGCTGATAATCTCACACATTGCAGGATCAAGACTGAAGGCACTTTCACATGACTCATGTCAACATTCCCCAGTGCACTGAACTCTATGGAGCGTCAACAACTTTGCCACTGTCTGGCATGGAGGGTATTGTAGCATGACTCTCAGAGATCAGACAGAATTAACTATGACCCCATTTGCTACTGACCATCTGAACTGCAGCCAGAGATTGCAGGGGAATTTGCATGACGTATCAATACATGGGTGATGCAACAGGGCTTTTAATTGAATTTAATTGAGAATGACAATTCTTGAACAGCAATTCAAATTTGAAGGTAAGGAAGCTGAATTAAATCAAAACTCATAGGAATATAATTAATTTTAACTATAAAATTAGAGTTTGTAAAGACAAATATTTAATATATTGCCTTGACAAAGCCTTGTTTGAAAGTTTAAAAAGACCTTAAGTTTAAAGGTTTATGGGCCTTAGAGATGGATGACCAGATAGATGAATGATACTGTCATTCCATTTCAAATTCCAGTTCATTAATTGAAAGGGAGCCAGTTCTTAAATTCTGAATACGCTGTAGTTTGTTTCCCTATTTATATTTTGTTCTGGTTTCTTGTAGGGATGTGCGGGTCTAGTCGACTAGTCGACTAAACGGTACAGCTCCTGCTTGTCGACACTGAAAACAACAGTCGATTACAAGAGAGAAAAATAAATACCATGATAATTTTATCATTCAAATTACCATCATTTTAACATTACATTTAAAACATTTTAAATAACAAGTTAAAATAAAACTTTTGAAAAAGAATAAATATCAAAATATTTAAATATATAAATATTTTTAAAAGCGTATCTGGGCGGAAACTACATTTTTACCTCAGACCTCGCATGCGTTTTCTCCATGTCAGTTGCAGCGAGCTCAAAATGACCACGCGAAAGAAAAAAAATTGGCTTACAATAACTCTACTGGAGCGTTGCATAATCATATTCAATACAGGCATGTATGCGTTAGCTTGGAGGCTAGCCAAAGCCAGCAAATGTCAATAATGTTATACACTACAACCCACCTCTGCGGTCTGCGATCCCATCCGCGCCGTCTATTGCTCTAAACGAAGACCCACTTCGGTGGTGGTGCAGGATTTCCAGGCTCTTTTCGAAACTGTCTGCTTGCTTGTAGTTATCTCTCTGCGTGCCTGTGACTTCAGTTCCTGCCGAGCGTGTTTTTTTTTTTTTCAAGTGCAGAATCACCTCTAGTCCCGTCTTTCGCCAGACCACATTAACATGTTAAATTCACTCAACAAATGCGCATGGTCTGAGTAAGTAAAACGAGCATTGTTTTATTTTTAGACAATATAGCCAACATGAAGTACATTTTTAAAAGCCGTTTTAATGCTATTCCTTGACAAACTTTCCTATTGTTTTTGACTTGTGTTTTAATATGTTGGCTAACGTTAGATGAAAATGAAGAATTCTGTCAGTTTATTGATTGATTTTCCATTTCTGCATTGCTCCAGCCGATCTGAATAAATAAGCTATGCACTGGTTTATGCTGCGTGTATGTTCTTCCTTTTTTTCTGTTTAACGACCGTCTAAAATTAAATGATGATAACGCGAGGCAAGCATACAGCATAATCGTGACCTATTTTTAGCAGATTTCATTGAGGGATTTGACAGGGTGATGCAAAGATTAAGTATTTCAAGTGTAGGCTGTTATATAGACAGAGTTTTTTTTCTTTTACCATTTTTTTGGGAGTTTCTAGCTTTTAGACTAGTCAACTAGTCGGATACAAAACTTCCATTTAAATGACAGTCAAATTAGTCGTAGCACACATCCCTAGTTCCTTGCTACCCAGAATCCTCATGAAATATCCTCATAAAACATGGTTCTATCTGCTGTACCTTTTATATGGAGGTCAAAGTGTTCCATGAAGCTTGTGTAAGAGATGCATTGAAGCCCTGTCATGAGTAAAAGGTCATCAAAGTCATTACTGTCAAGACAATAGAAGTAGTTTAGGACCAATCTTGACCAAGCCACATGAAAAATTATTATTCAGGAGGGAATTTCTGGACGAGGGCAGAAGTGAATGAGATATGACTGTCCCACTGGCAGGCAAGGCTTCATATTACCAGATCACCAATGTGACCGAGTATAAATTTACTGTGGCTGACAGCAGACTGTGATATATAGGACCAACCAATCAAACAAATCCTTTTGTGTGACAGATGTTTGTGACATGTAACCCAGATAACAGACTGCTGTCTCTGTCTCTATTTCTCTTTCTTTTCTACTCGATGGTCCTTTGACGAACACATATGTACAAATGTGTGTACACACACGCACACACATGCCAACACATCAATATGCATCACAACACAGCAAGCGTATTGTCTGTTCCATCACTCGCTTGCCATGCTTTTCACGTATTTGATTGTGGCTGTTTTGAGCTCTTCAGAAATGACAAAGAGATCAATATCGTTTCATTGGAAATTAAATTACTATGCAGTGGCCACACTGAGATCAGTGCTCACGTTGTGAAATCTACTGTGTAATTGTCTCAGCTAAAAGAGAGCAGTGTGAAGAGCGATTTCTCCTCGATTGTTTCAAATGTTAATGTCTAATCTGTCAAAGGCCATTTTGCCAGACCGCACGACAGGCTCAGGTCAGGCCATTTCAGGGTTTTTCCTGCATAGAGAAATATGAGGCGGCCGCCTCCGCCAAATTTTGTGCCGCCTCTGGTTGTCGACAAAACTCAGGCAGGCAGTCACGTGCAATCATCACTGAACAGTGTCCATTAGAGCTTTTAGTTCATATTTGGAAAAATACTGATAATTTTATACAAGTTTTTGTATAAAATTTATTTCTTTACACAGAATCATACACTGATATTTCTTTACACAGAATCATAATTTCCATTCATTTTCCGCTGATTTACACGATCTGATGAGCATTAACTCATAAACTGCATGAATGTATGAATGAACGAATGAATGAATGAATGGTGGAGACGTGCGGTTTCCTTTACTACACACAGACTGAAGCGCGTGACGCTCGCGGTGATTTCAGAGTCTGCCGTCTCTCTAAACGAGGACATAAATACATGAACAACATCTCCAGAACTGCTCTGAGAGTCACTTCATGAGTATTTTACCATTTCATTTGAGTGAAACTAGCGTCACACAGAACTGAAAAAGTATTCACGGCAACCCGTCAAAATAAAAGTTTGGTTTAACTTACAGTACTGCTACTACTAGGCTACTACTAAAACTATTAAAACTTTATTTTTTAAGTAATGATCAAACAAAATTTCTTCCATGTTTTAATTTTAATAGTAAATCCCCTTTGTTTGCCTAAATAAATAAATAACGTTTGATTTTCAATAATTTAAAGATAAATTAATGTTTTATGCCTTCATTTGATAACTAGACACAACACAGAATTTCTGAGGAAAAAGAAAACATTTCATAAGGCTATTTTAAGAATAAATTTGAATAAATCAAGTTGTTTTTATGTTTATATTTATTTTATGTTCAAATAATTAGACATGCTACAACAGAATTTGGTAACAATAAACATATGGTGAAAGAAAATAAAACATTTCATAGAGCCCTAAACGTAATTTTTTGTTAAACTTTTAATTAATTAGACATGCTTTTTTATTAATAAAATGTAATTAAAAATGTAACCATTAAAAAGGATTCCAGAAAAATTTGAAAGGAAAAAAATTGGAATTTGGGAAAAAATAAATCAGATTTCATAGGGTCCTATATTTAACACACGATTATGATAGTAAGAAGAATTCAGGTTGTAAGAAAATGTTTTGTTTTCTAGACACTTTACGTGGATAAATGTATATTGGATCAAAGCAATATGGACCAGGAGACTATAAGGAGTGGATAAAGATTTTCAATTTCACAAAGTGTTTAACAACCTAATGTTATGTTTATATTCACCTATACTTCAAAAGGGCTTTTAGTATATTTGCTGTATTTGTTGTTGTATTTAATTTAATTTGTTTTTGCAAAATGTAACTTTATAATTCTTTTTTTTTCCCAATCATATAATTATTATAACACCTAAAATACATCGTGGGGAAAAAGTGTTTTAGCCAGTTAAAGGGTGGGTACATTGTGTGCACATCATCAGGATGGTACCACCTCAGCCTCATTTTGAGCCAGGAAAAACCCTGCATTTGCATATCTCTTTTCCTGGCGCTGACATGAAATGATTTAAATCAAATATGTTCACATGACACAACATTAGCCACTAAATTACAAAGGAGCAAATTTGATTTTAAGAGTACGGCTTGCAGGTGTTACAAATAAACATGAGGGTCTGGGCATGTAATTTCCCTCAATCTCTTTTTCTCTTTCTGCCTCTCTCTACCTCCCCAGACTGCGGTTAAATCCATCACTTGTGCATAAATGAGACCTTGGTAGAGGGATAGATTTCTCCAAGGCCCTCGGTTTGATTGAAGCTCCGACTCCTTTTCAATCTGCCTCTGTGCTCTCGCAAGCACCTTTGAGCTCGTCCTGCAGAACGGCCACAAACGCACTTGGGCTTCACCGCAACACTGCTTGAATACAGGAAACACAGATTACTGTGTGTAATAGACCCCAGGATAAATCCCACCAAGAATTACTTTCACATTTTCAAACTAGAGGTCAGCGGGATGAGATAGCGGGCAAAAAGAGAAGCCAATTCAATCCCCACCTGCCAAATGCATTGACGCATAAACACTCTGCCTGGATTTAACATGAACACATATTCACACACATCAGCATTTTCAGACCTTTCCCATGGGTTTTGGTGATAGTAATTCTAATTTAAGAAGTAAATGAGGTAATGTGAGCTGATAAAATCTAGTTGGTGCTGCATGCATCACTATTCATTATTCACACTCATTACAACAAACCTCTAACCTTCACATGTAAGTGATAAACTTTTGCCCATAGTTTATTTACCATGTGTGCTATAGTAATGAATCATGAATCAATAAAATAATGCAGCTTTCACTTGATGGATGATAAAATGGAAAAAAAAAAAAAAAAAGATAAATTGAAGGAGGAAGCTGAAACATTCACCAGAATATGACGGATTGATTGATTGATTGATTGACTGATTGATTGATTGATTGAACGATGAATGAATGGATGGATAAGACAGATCAAAAAATGCTCAGAACATCATAGCAACACCTAGACATCATGCCTGTGACAGGAATTTTCTGAGGCTTACCACAATCTGTTGAATACTGTTCTTCTGTGTATTATAAAAAAAACAAAAAAAACAAACAAAAAAAAACACATAACATATCATTTTAGATGGTCTAGGTGACTTCCCTATGGACACACTGTGAGAAAGGGGGAAAAAAAAATCACAAAACACCACTTAAGAGGCTGTATTCACAGATGCAGATCACACTTACTGGCTTCCAATATGTCAACGTGATTCCTTGAGGGATGAAAAGTGAACGGCTGCCTGCATTTTTACAAAATGGACTTAGTAAAGCACGTAAAGCACCTCATGAGAGCAGAGCTTTGAAGATGAAGCCTCATTCTTACATCAGTTGTTTATCAAAAGCTCACCACTGCTGTAATTATTAATGGCTTTCTGCTGCCATTTAGCGTTTAGAGTGATTACATGTCAGATCTCGAGCTGATGTGTTGTGACAGCAGAAATCTCTCTGCAGTTGTGTCTGTTTGTTGTGCTGGGTCAGCACTGTCAGGGCCAGAGGTTCAAACTCTTTGATTGCTTGAAAATGAGTGTGCGAATGAAGTCAGGACGAAGTTAGATGCTCCACCCCTAATGTTCTGAGTAGTAATAAAGAGAACTTCAAGTACCGGTAATTATTTCCTCTTTTCAATGCCATAAAGAGTGTCCATTTCTTTTCTTCATAAAAAGACATTACTTGCAGGGAAGCACCCATAGCTGATCTCATTAGACAATCACAAAAGACCAAAAATACTACACAAAGTTGTCTGATAACCTGCCTTGCATTCCTTCTTTTGATCTGCCAGAACTAATCAGCAATATTACTACAGAGCACAGAATCACCACACACATTACACTTACACATGAAATGAAAAATACTTAACTTTAAATAAAAGTCTGACATACAAAACATACACTTCTTAAAGGGATACAGTATCATAAAAACAGCATTTTCTTGCTCTTTTGAAATAAAAGAGTTGAATATACTTTAGAAATACTCTAATGCATTTAACACAAAGCTAGAAATTAGTATTGTATACACCATAAAATATACTTTTTATTAATAGCTACAGGTAAGTGTGGGGGACATTTGCCAAATATTTAGCTGTTCTTAGCCTTGTTTAGTGTATATCGCTCTGCATATCCTCCCAAGTTTATTTTTGACCAATGTTCTTGATAATTTCACTCTGACCTTAACAGTTTGCATGGCAACTGTCAATATGGATGTTTTGGGAAGCTTTCACAGTGTAGGGGCTAGTATTGAAGGATGGGGAAGCACTAAATTTATTGGACGTGACAGCAAATCTGAAACATATAAATATGTTACTTATTTCACATTCAAAACATTTTGCCGTTCATAACAGAGGTTATTTAATTATAGAAGCCTGTTAACAAAAATAGCCTGTCTAATTCTAAAGGCGTTTTTGATACAAAATTTAGAATTGGTTCAAATTCAGAAATGAAGAATTGGCTTGTTTTTTAATTCACGAGTTCAAATTTGAATTGCATTGGCCACATACCACAAGATGCTGAAGTGGAATTTCAATGGGAATGACAGGAGTATAAATTTACTATATTATAAACATTATATGAGGACTTGATAAAAATATGATAAAAATAAACAATATATTCCCTTTTATAAAATACTGGGACTGGAACAGTTTGATAAACTGATTAAAGCAAATTTATTGGCTTTTACAGAATTATTTACACACTATTTCATCGAGCCACCCATTGGGATCATCCACATCACGAGTCTTTCGGTGGTAAACAAAGCATCATTCACAGTGCATGACCGGGGCCACGGTGTGGGTTACTATGGCAGCAGAAGTTGTAGAGGCTAAGGCTGCCATGGTATCTTAGACCTGATAATCCTGGCCTTGTCTCAAACTGACTGACAGATCATATTTTCTCTTTCTTCAGTCCTTCTCCCTCTGTGTTTTCTTCCCTCAGTCAGACGTTCACATTTTGCGTGTCTGCTTCACCGCTATGGCTGAATGAACAAGTCTCTCTGTGCTGACCGCATCCTCCTCTGAGGGTACCCAGGATAGAAAACTCATTTCACCTAGTAAGGTGTTCAATTTTGCAGCATTTCCAAAATACTAATATTTTTATGATAATAGTAATGGGCTTGATCTAAGGAGACAAGCGTTGGTTGTAAAGATCCGCAAATCACATTGCCGTAATTCATAATGTCTAATAAAGATCTGCGATATGGACCCATATTGTTCCTGCCAGCTACAACTTGCATTTTAAAAGTCATTTCTCAGCCATGTCATTGGTGAATTTCTGTAAATAGCAGCCTGAGGGTTTAATTCAGAATAATTTCATAATAACTCTCTGGGATTTGTATCTTTTTGACAGGGAAATTTTCCCTTGATATGAGAAAACTTCCTTTGAAATCTCAGACGCCTAGAACAGCCATTCAACTCATGATATAGTTTCCGCTTAATTAAGAGTTGCTGTGCAGACAGGGAGTTTTACATTAATTACTGTTGGCTGTGAGATCTCCCTTTTTGTTTAATCTGGTTTATGTTGCATGTCTGACAATCTCAGAATAGCAAAAGGGGTTTGGCTGTTGAAGGCGTCAAAAGAATTCAGTCAAATGTCCTGTTTGACACCTGGAAATAACGAGTTTTTTTGTGGCTGTATTTTGCTCATTTTTTCTTGGGTTTGGAGCACTGTGGAATGATTAAACTCAATATGACTTTGAATGTCGTCTGTGTGTGGCAGACAGCTTCAGTGGTGTTTAAATTCTGCTCCTACCACCCCTGTAGATCAGTGAAGCCTCTTTGGCCCATCCGCCGGGGATTCTTTTACTCTTTTTCACCGCTGAATGTGAAATATGATTGACAGATGACTCTAGGGACCAGAGCACAATCCTCTGCTAGACTTATTCATGTGTGCACACAGCACACACACAAGCATCCTTTGTGTTTACAGAGACAGAAAGACAGGGGGTGAGAGAGACAGACACTGAGAAAGAGCACTGCCTTGTTACATTGCACAAAAAAGAAAGAAAAAAAAACATTTAAAAGGTGAATATGCATTCTAAGCATGACTGTTTTTTTTTTTTTTTTTTACTTTCCTATGTGTAATGAAACCAGGATGTCTTTCAGTCCAGACGGACTCATTTGCTTCCTGACAAACTGCTATTAAAAACTTTAAAAAGACGAACTTGGCTGATTAACTCCACTCCTCAGAAATAAAAGATGAATTAAGCTCTCTTAAAGTGACTAATTAAGCCTTGAGTCTAATCTAATGAGACAACCCAGAAAATAGCATGAAAAGCCCTAAATTCTCTTTCAACACTTGTCAGGGCTCAGCGTGGGGGTCCACAAGAGTGTGTGTGGGGAATCAAGTATGGAGAGTTCAAAGTGTCATCTAGTCAACATCATACAATATTACAGAGAGAATTTTTCCATAATTCTTAAAAAAAAAAAACAAAAAAAAAAAACTAAGAATAAATTCTGATTATTTTTAAACGTTGTTTTTCTCTACATAAATGGCATGCAGGTTTTGAATAGCACCACTCAATGAAAGAGTTCTATGAATTTGAATTTCTGGAAATTCATGAAAGTTCTGTGTAGAAAAGATGGTCTAGAATTCCTCAGTTTGAATGGATACAAAAAAAAAAATCATTTTTTTTTTTCCATCAAAGGCTAAACTATTTATTTTCTCCTCTGGAATAGTGAGTTCACAACAAACATACCTAAAATACTTCAGATACTGGAGATACAGTTGCATCCTAACAAAACTTTTCAACATTGATAATAAGAAAATGATTCTTGAGCACCAAATCAGCATATTAGAATGATTTCTGAATTATGTGACACTGAAGACTGGAGCAACAACTGCTGCTCAAGCTTTGCTATCACAAGAATAAATTACATTTCAAAATATATATGCTTGTTTTAAAAAATAAATAAATAAATAAATAGTTATTTTAATTTAAGTAATATTATTTTACAATAAATAAAATAAATGCGGCCTTGGGTGAGCCTAAGTGATAAAATATTGTATCAACCCACCTTGTTTCTGAGAAATATAATATAGTGAAGCCATTTTATTCATAAAAGTTTTTTTTTTTTTTTTTTAAGTTGTGGAGCAGCATTGTTTCTGTGTGTTTTCATGGTGAGTACATTTGAGAGAACTCTAAGTTTGGGTGAACTCCCTATAAGGTTAATATTTTTCATATGTGGAGTTGAGTTAGGTGTGTCCCACATGCTGTTTTATTATTTATCTAATCTACAGGCCTGAAAGAACGTTAAGATCTGTGGACAAAGTATAAAAAACAACTGTATGAACTTGCGTAACCCTGCAAGCACTTCTACCCCACATTTATTAAAATATTTATTTCTGTGTTTTAAATCTCTGTTTCAGACTTAACATTCTGCTATATCCTCCTCCTTCTGTCTCAACCCTTCTTTCCTTTCTCTGATGTTTATTGTCAAACTTTTTTTCGTTATTGATGTTTATTGTCAAACTATTCCTATCTCCTTTTCTGCTATTCCATCTGTTTCTCCAGCAGGCCCCTTAGCTCCGACTCTCAGCCACTTCTCTCGGCTCTGTCTGACACATCTCTCCTTGAGATCGATGCAGCTGACAGCTCCAACTGAAGTTCTTGCGCGGGGGCTTGTGATTTTTAGATGCGAAACGGCACAAAAAACCCCTCCCTATCCTCTGCTAAAAGATCTTTCTTGTATTATTCTTCTTTCTCGCTCTCTCTTTATGTCACTTTCTCTAAGAGAGAGAGAGAGAGAGAGAGGATGTCTTTCCTTTGGTTTGTATCTGAATTATTTTATTAGATATGACTCAGAGCGTAAGGCCAGAGGTGGAAGTGATGCATATGTCTCTTGTATAATGCTAGCCTGGCAATAAGAGTCCAGCTCTGATGCAGCTATTCACAAACACATGCTTACACATACACAGAGGAGCGATCTTTCCTTCCCACACTCACTACACCACAGTAGCACCTGTCTGTGCTATCTGCCACTGTATATTTCATGTCTCAAAGCTGCCCCAGATTCTGCTGCAGACTTTTGGCAACCAAAAAAAAAACTTTTATTTTTTTGTTGCCACAAGGGTTGGGTTTAGTATGCAGATAATGTCTGGGGGAAAAAAAGCATTGCTGGTCAACAGCCAACATTTTAGATGTTTTTCTCCAGAGAGGAATGCTGTTGTGTTGGTGTCTTCACAGGCTTAACCATGTTGGTTAAGCCAGGAAGTTAAGTCAAAGAATAGAAAAATCTAGAAAATCACTCCCGGCAAGCCTTGACATTACATCTCTCTGAGGTAAAAGGTCAGACCCAGCAGCATCTTGCATGACTCAAGGGAGAGGTCCGAAAGAGTTTTATACACCCCACGCAAATCCCTTTGAGAGGAAACATCATCAGCCATCATTTTGAAGGGTTTTCTAAACAACAGCTCACTCTGAAATGACAAATTCAGACAGGTACAAGCACAAAACATTTAGCAAAAATCCTTAAAACAATCCTATGAAAAGCTTAAATGAATCAAAATAAAAAGGTTGCAAATAACACATTACATTAAACCACTATCATTCTATCAAGGCTTCTTCTCTGAGAACACTTCTCTCCAGTGGAACGTGTGTGGGGCTCTAGTCAGCGGCAGAGAGAGGTTGGCTGTTGGCAGAGAGGTGTGATATCCCTGCCAATCCCCCTCTATCCCTCCGCCCTCTGATGGGAATATTGAGCTCGCTACAAGTAATTAAATCAGCCGCCATTCAGCTGCATAACTGCCTAAATTACAAGAATGACAGTGAAAAGGAAACATCAAAAGAATCACATTGTGAATCTGTAATTGGTTTGAATCTAATTTGGCGTGCTACTGACATATTTGCAACAAATATCTTTAGGTATTATCTACAGCAGAATCAGTAATTTTGTACATAAAAGATTATTTAAAGATATCTGGTGCCATAGAATGGCACAACAGTTCAACTGAATGGGCACTTCAGTCCCATTGGCTTGATAATACAGTCTGGACATGCATGAGGGTTCTTTTTACTCAAACTGTGTTTAGCTGAGATATGCTGTGAAAGCGATCCTTCATTTGATGCTGGCAGACAGGGAGGAAGTGAGAACGCTCAGGCTGAATGTAGACTGGAGGGTGGTTTTAACTGTCCCCTGTCAGTGTCAACACTGCAGATCACATTTATCAAAAAGCAAAAACAGGTCTAGGGCAAGAATGTATGCAGATAGCATGTACACATGTACACAGTGCTGGATATCCAGTCATCTGTTAGAACCGTCTGTTTTCAAAAACTCTTGAGACAAACAATTCTGCAACTATATTACTACATGCTCTTCCTACAAATAAAACTGCCACAACACAGCCATAAATTTGAGAACATGTTTTAGTATCCAAAGTAATTTAAATAAATAGTTTAGCCAAAAATAAACCTTAGAATAATTAATGAATCTCGTGAAGTGAAAAACTGCATTTGTAAGAAACAAATCCATCATTAAGGCATTTTTAACTTAAATCCGTCACTTCTGGCCAAAATACCAGTCGATAATCCATAATAACACTTCCTCCAATGAAAATCCTCCAATTTCTCTTGTGACTCAGACAAGAATCAGATAGATTTGATAGATTTGTTTATTACAGACATTCAGCTTTTCATTTCAGAAGACGTTAACTGATTGACTGGAGTCGTGTGGACTACTTGTGGATTATTGTGATGCTTTTCTCAGCTGTTTGGACTCTTATTCTGACAGCACCCATTCACTGCAGAGGAGCCGTTGTTGAGCAAATGATGTAATGCTAAATTTCTCCAAATCTGTTCTGACGAAGAAACAACTCAATCTACATCTTGGATGGTCTGAGAGTAAGTAAATTTTCAGCAAATTTTCATTTTTAGGTGAACTATTCCTTTAATTCAGCAATTATGTAGAATTATGCCTGGCTTTGATAGTAAATATATAATTTATAGTGATCAATTCCTACATATATTTGTGAATAAAAAAGGAGTAGCTTTGCAGTATGAGCAAAATAGGAACATGGTGTCCATCAAATGAATGACAGAACTGAGTATGACGTGCCACATCAGGTGCTTCCAGTCTAGACAGCTTTGCTGATTATAATGGGAGCGATCTAATTCTGTTTTCTAAGTTGGTCTTGTCAGACTGACACTGAACAGAGGTATAGATTCTTACTTGTTAAGAAGAATAAAGCATCAGTTAAGAAGAATAATATAATATGAAATTAGATAAATACGTTAACTATGTTAATAATGCTTTTCGACATTGATTAATTGCATACGTTAAATGCATCAACAAATCCTGTCAAAATATAACCTTGCCACCTATACTTTCCATTGTTGAGTGACAATCATCTCATCTTAATTACAGCAAGAAATGCAACATATTCAATTACATAATCTTGGTAAGTGAAGAACCCTCCTGGGAAACTTCTGCTGGCTTTTATCAAACTATCAAACAAAACCACACTAAATTAAAAGGCAATGTGGCCACTGTGATAGTCAAAGGGAAGAACACTTGTTTGCTTATTAATTTTTAATTGTTGCACTTAACTGAATTGTTTCACAAGATAATGCAGCACTGTGCTACTTCAGTTCATCTCCCGAGTGTTTCTTAGTAAATGTGAGATAAATCATCCAGGCAAACGTGTAGGCAAGGCTCCTTCGCTCTCGAGGTTTGCAAGCAATATATTTTTTCTTGGTAATTCTGTGAATGGAGATAATATTTGTTTCTAAATTTGTGCTGGCAGCAGCTACCTGAAACATATCTCTGTAACCACAAGCCCTAATAAGAGGGGGGAAAAATCTAAAAATTCTTCATTGGCAGCATAAGAAAACAAAGTACCCAGACAGAGAAGGAGCTCAAACTGTGTCACTTATTGGTTTCCATGTTACTGCTTGTTTTACTGTTGTTTCGTAACAGCTCTGTAGTGATTCCTGAGTGACTGAGCACACAAACTATTCTACACAGCTACAACACAAAGCGGCTGCGGCTTTGTGATCATCTGAATTCATCTACAGAAATCAATAGTCCTAATGTGCAAAAGTGAAGAACATCAAACGGAATAGAATGAGACGATGGGTATCAGAGCTCGCTGTATTGGCGGATTTTTAAATCCTTTTTATGTAAAACACAAAAGAAGCTTAGAAGAGATAGATGAATGGATGCGAAAGAAGGGGAAGGAGTGCCTACAAATTCTGATTAAAAACAGAATTACTAATTGCAAGAAAATGAGAGACAGATACAGAGCTGCAAAATGTTTTTTTTAATATAAAATTCTTCTTATCATTCGGACTAGATTTCATTTAGACACAACTTCCTGTTACTGCCACTACCATATCTAAATTAACCTCCACACCTTTGCCTTCTCACTCTCTTTCTCTCTTGTCTCCCAGGGCTGATTACTTCCCAGGTTGGATGTCATTTACCCCCTTAGCTGTCGAGGTGTGGGCCAGACTCCTCTCAGCTCTCTGTCAGCTCTGAGGGACCAATGTTCTAAGGTTGTGACCGTGGTTAACTGGCTGTCCTTTTTCGCCCACCCTGGGACGGCATGCGTTGACACCATGAGTCAGCCTCCTGTCTGCTCCTGCACACCCCCTGGGATCCACTGGCCTGGCTGAGGATACTGAGACTCATTTTTCAGATTCCATGAGATTACAGTATATTGCTGTCAAGTACATGGACATATTTGACTACAAACTGTGTGCAATATTATGATGGTATTGTAATGGCCCTGCTGAGATAATGTGTAATTGTTTACAATTCAACGCAGCACTGAATAATATTTAATATCAACAGATTATGGGTAATTCAAAGTGTTTTTAGAGTAATGGCAAAGGCATTTTTTAAGTATGCAGCTCAGACCAATGCATCCACGGGGGGCAAATGATAGATCGTTTTGAATCCAGTGGACCCAAACCCATCTGCTCTTGAAAACGAAAGCAAGACTTTCTGATGACTCCCAAAAGACACACAGAGAAAAATAAATGGTGAAAATTCAGATGCACTAATTGAGGAAAAAAGAAAACTGTAAATAAATAAACTAAAGGTGCCGGTGTTTGTGACAGCTGTCAGCAGTATTATTGAGTGAGTTTGTAATTGTCATGCAGCGGGCGGTTCACGGCCGAAAGGGAACGATTGAAGATGTTTTGGTGCTGCCAGTCAGAGACATAGCAGCCTTCCAAAATGATCACTGAATTTTCATTAAGTTTAGCTCACTGAAAAAAGAGGTATGCCTAGGGTTGCTTCAAAATAAAAGCTGCAGAAACATTAGATGTGTGTAAGTTAATGAGCGCTTGTGTTCTTTTCTGACCTCCTTTGATAGAAGTAGCATGCCTATGCATTTTCATTATAGCTCAGTTATTTCAATGCCATGCAATGGCAGATATAGAAAGCTTTGTGAATTATGCATGATGACATTGACAAATTCAGATATTCTGAGCTACCACACAGAAGCACTTGGAATTCTGCAGATGAACACATCAAATTAAAGTCTCTTAATTAATTAAAATGTATTGCAAACTTTAATTTAAAAAGTTTAACTAGTTATTTTACTACGTTATAAACACGAATGCCACATATAATTTCATGGAAAATGAGTCTAAAGTAAGTGAAAATTAGTTAGTATATGTAATATATAAAAATAAATTATATAAATTATACGCATATATTTAAACTATGTCTATGTAATAGTTAAAGTTTAGTTCTATAAATAGCAAAGTGGCATGAACTGAACAAATTGCTGGTATTGAGTGCTGCATTACTTCATGCCCTGTGATATTCAGTAGCATACAATACATCAGCTGCGTGTATTTCTTATACAATCAGTGGTTTGTATAAAATGACTGATCAGAGCATGTTAGAAGTCTGCATCTATTGATTTCTTTGTCATAATTTTAGCTCTTTTCTGTGCCATATGCTCATTAGAAGTTGAACAGTGGTAAAATTGCCACCATGGAAAAGACTTCAAGAAGTAAGGCAGACAGAACAGTGTTCAGAAGAAGCCTGGAATGGGATTGTAAAGGCTTTGCTTGTGCTGTCTTTGGTGTACATCTAACCTAACTTGGACTTCCAAAATGCAGCACTAAGCCAGTCACCCAAACAGCTGCCAGACTACATATCAGCACTGCATGCTAAGAAGGCTACTTCAGCCTGAACGCAGTCACACACCTTGATCCAGATCCTGAACCCTAAGCCTTTATGTCTTCTCTGCCCGGATTTGAATCAGTCACATTCAAGGAATGGTGAATAGAGAGGCGAATCCCCGTGTGAAATCACCTGATGCCCAGTGTCAACAGCAAAGCTATTCCTGTTCCACTTTAAGCTATAAGCAACACAAGCAAGCTGATGGTCATACAAAGATAATATTCTTTTGGGTTTAAACCTTCAAACCCTGATCCTAAATACATGTTACCCCAAAAGATCAGCCGGATGAGAACGGAAAGTCTTAAAGCAAATGAATCATCCACTTAGTGTAAATTTGCCTACAACAAAATGCACAATAAAATTAAGTTACAATTAAATAAACTCAAATAAATGTGGAGAAAATTTGGCAAAAAGTCATCAAACTGACAGCTGTAGCCTAAAAGCAGTCTCTTTATTGAAAAGAGTTTACATGAAACGATTATGGCAGAAGACATGCCTAGCCTTCCAAATTGCAAGTTTAAAAATAGACAGCCAAAACAACTTTGGACGGAGATAATTATGTGGAAAGGCCTGTCGACTGGGGAGAAGAGCGGCTTATGCTGTGTTCTTATCTACGAGCAGAATAAACCCAGACACCGTGACACATGGCACGCTGGCACACACCTCTGCTTTCATCCATTCTCTGAAAGCAGAACAGAGTTCAAAAGCATTAGCCGGATTCAGTGCCAGTGTAAAGCACTGCTAGACATCTTTAGCGCTCACATACTATGACATTCTAAATAGGTTTGCTCTCAGCAGCAGAGAAAAACACGCACTGATAACACTGACGTCCAAACAATAGTGCTATTAATTGGCAGAAGGTTATTACAAAGTTCATACAGAGAACCATTTAAACCTGGCTTTGAAGCATTGAACCTTGTTCGCCAATCGCAAGAATATGTGGCGTAAAGTTTTTTAATTGAGCTGATCATAGTTAAGTGTAACCTACACCGAAAGCTTTAGGCAACCATAATGGGCCCTGCACTCATGGCTCACTCTAGAGGAAATGTTTGAGGGGAAATACATTAGGAGGAGTAATTAGGATTATTAGCAGGGTGTAATTTGCTCAAGAGGGAATAAAACAAATTGCTGAGGCGTTTCTAAGCTAAATCGACAATTAATACAAAATTAATGGCATGATGAATAGAGGGATTTTAGAACTGTTGACACGATGGACCCTGGTGTCACCACCAAACCTCCTAATCAGCGGAGAATGCCACAGGGTCCAGACATACTGTGTCAGATACTGAAAATGCTGACCTGTGGTTTTCATGCAGCCGTCTTTTCTGTTCATATTCTCTGAGGTCATATTCACTGGCCATATGAGTTATTAAGTAAAAACAAAAGAGCCATAATCATCACTTGCATGCATCTGATTTGGGATTAAAAATCTGAACCTGAATAAAAAAAAAAAAAAAAAAATCAGCCATTTGTAATCATTGTTTTCTGGATAAGGAAGGATGACTCCGAAGGGAGTTTTTGTTCTGAGTCGGTCCTCAAAACGGATTTACATTCTCACAAGTTTTTCCTCATGCTTACAAGGTTTTGTTCTTCTTTCTCTAAGGCTGCTTCACTGTGAAAGAGCAGCTTGAAACAATAGGAGCTATGAGAAAAGGCCCTAATGAGATTTCTACAAATTCCAGCATACATCAGAGAAAATAGCCCGTAGTATGGCGGCTGTCGTTTTGAGCTATGAAGTTTGGTGGGGAGGGAGAGAATGAACACATTAAACACCATTAAAGAGCCCCTTAACATGCCCCGAGATGAGCCGTTACTCCCAGAGCAACATCTGAGGCTCAATGTGTGTCACTAAATCACTTCATTTCTATTCTCTAATGTGCAGCATGAGGATACGTAACACATTTTAAGCCAAGGCTTTTGAAAACGACGAACCGCTGAAGTTACGAGAGTTTCACTTTACGTTGTCTTCCCTAACTATGGACAAAGATACATCCCCCTGTAGAGTATACATGGATGGCCACTAAAAATGATGAATAATGTGCTCAGTTTCTTCTGTGAGATAATTAAAATGAAAGAAAAAAAGGGGGGGGGGGGAATCAGTTCCCTCCCAAGTATATCCAGACTATTTATGATAAGTAATGGGTAATTTGGAAATTCGAATGGTCAAGATGTCACAACCATAGGCAATTCACATATTGTTACAGCAGTTTATTTGTTTGTTTGTTTGTTTTTTCATTTGCAGAGAGAAGGTGGAAAATGCCCCTAAATAAAACTAAATTGACATTTTTTAATACAAGAAACCAAAATGCTAGAATGTGGTCTTTTTTCCAGAAAAAAAGAATTGGTAGGACACAAGGGAGGAGTTTAAGAGAGAGAGAAAAAAAATGTCAGTCTAAACAGAGGGGAGTGGAAAGGGAGAGGTTTAAATGCCAGACGTGTGCTGGTTGCTGCCTGCGGGACACAGACTTGCAGACACTGCAGTCCATTCACCAACAGACTCAATTTACAGATTGGAGAAGAGCAATAAAGAGCTAACAATCTCACTACAGACAGCATTTCTGTAACCGCTCAGTGTCACATACATTTCTCTTCCTCTCCTCGCCCTCCCAAGAAACTGTAATTTGCTCCTGTTTTTCAATCTGGGTCTCACTAATTAAATGAAAGCTCTTGGGCCTCTCCTAATTTGGTCCTGGGACAGTCTCATTTGCACAGTAAATACTGATTTATATCAAAAAGTGTGTATGAGAGCGGCAGGTTTTGTCTCGTTAATTAAAGACTGAAACTGACTTTTCATGGAAATGTATGGTAATATATGAATATATTATATATTGGTTCATATATGAATACCAGAATAAAGATTTTTTTTTACAAAGTAATATGGTTAATAGGCCAACATAATAACTTCCAATCCAATCAGAATTTAGAGTCAGAAATGCTCTTCTGGATGTTTTCATCCTTTAAGTGAATAAAATAATGCAAGTGTCATAAATATTTCTATGCAATTTTGTGCTCTTCTACAGAGGCAGTGTTCCACCTGACTGTCGACTGTAGGCTACTAGCAATAAGCTCAGAAGCTCATTAGCAATTCATCAAAAAAGCAAATGTCATTCTGCAGCAAATGTCTAGGGAAATATTTAGCATTTGATTCTCAGTTCTGATTGCATTGTTATTGATTTCAAATTTTCTCGGCACTGCCTGGGACAGATGTAACAGATCATTGCATTTTTGAACTGTCAGTCAGTTGAGGTGCTCTGACTGGGGGCCAGTGAAGACAGCCAGAGTCTCTCTCTTTCTTTCTGTCTTCACACGGCTCTCAGAAAGAGAGATACAGCCCTCGAGGCCTGCAAATAGCCTCCTCAGCCCTTTTCTCATCGCCCGCTATCCCTTGAAAAGACAGCTTTTCCTTTTCTTTCCTCTCCTTGAAAATGAATAGCCCTATTAATCCATCCTCCACTGACCATTCTGAAAAAGAGAGAAAACGAGAGAGATGGCTTGAATTGTGTGTTTGTGAAGTGTCTTTTTTTCCATCTTCTTTTTTAATCAATCCTTTTCACCTCGGTCAAGAAACGTAGCTGTTTGTGGTCCACTGCCCATTTAAGGAGATCAATTAATTTATCGATAAGGTCCTTCCTTTACTCAGCTCTTTCTGTCTGTCTCCAATTAGTAAATGGCTTGGCTTTGACATCTAGAAACCGCACATACTCGTTAATCTCTCTGTCCCTTCACACATGCACAACAGGCATTTAATGTGGCTGGAACAGCGGATCTGATACCGGCCTTCATGGATCTAATTCAGCAGTGCCAAAAGCAATCTGTGTTCTCATACTGCACACAGGATGTTTCATTCAAGTGGGTAAATTATTATAGGTGTCTTAGCAGTTAGTGCGTGTGTGATCCATGAGTCTATGTTTAATGTGTGACTAGATAGTAGTTTATTATCTGGAGCTTACTGAATCATTTCCATTTTGCATTTTCCTTTTTCCGCTTTCCAATGCCAAACAGATTGTGAAAGTCACCATGTCTGCGTAGCCAACATGAGCATAATGGTGCTAGTAACACAGAGAGTGAGACAAATACAACAATAAACACAGAAAGATATGACAGGCATGAGAAAGAAAGAAAGAAAGAAAGAAAGAAAAAGAAAGAAAGAAAGAAAGAAAGAAAGAAAGAAAGAAAGAAAGAAAGAAAGACAGAGGGAGGGAAGGAAGATCTGTAGCCTAAAGGCAGAGACAGCAATTAAAAGTAAATGGATCCCAGGGCCCCGTTTCAGATGGCTACTACAGAATTCTGCCTATTCTTAGAAGCCGTCCTCAGAGAAGGTTTGAACTGAGAATTTTCCATACGTGATGAACTGTGGAAATCAACAAAAGCCCCATTACCATGAGAGGGATTTAGCCTCGTCTTGCATTAGAGAGAGAGAGAGAGAAAAGAAGCCCTTAGTCAAATGGAATACATTAAAGAAAATTCCCTATGTCATAGAAATAAAAACTAGAAGCCAAATGACGGTGCTCTCATTATCTACAAGCCAAGAGCTCCGGTGGGGCATATTCACAGAGCAAATTACAGACCAGATAAAATGATTTTCCAATATTCTAATGCACACTTTGACGGTGACTCAGAAATGTTTGCATTAATTTAAGGTTATGATTTTCGAGTTGAGCCGCATTCGCTAGTTATCTTTTTTTTGTGCCATTCTGTGAGGGTAAATGTCAGGATAAATGTTTATATTAATATCATTTTAGCTTAAGCCGCCTGTACTTCCTCCAACCTTTACGAGAGAAAGATAAGATGGTACACTATCTGTGTGTGTATGTGTGATGTATGGCGCTTTATTGTATAATATAATGGAAAATTTCCAATGGCTGCTTCTGTTGTCCTCTCCATTCTACTCATTTTTCGGCAGGTACAAAAAAACTGATGAAAAGTTGTCAGTGTGCATTATGGGATAGCAGCATTGGGAAAATACATTCTTATCTTGTTGTAGCAGCCAGTATGTACTTATTCCATGTCTTGATAGAGTTAAGATAGAACAAGAAGCTTCTACAGCAGGAAATATTACTTCCTGTTACTGCAGGAACGATATCTCCGAGCTGAATAAATTCAAAAAGGGTAAACAGCTAACAGATTTGTGTGTGTTTTGTCATAGTCCAAACTGCTGCCCGTCCTGTCAGGGCATTTTCTTCTGAAAGACTTTGCACTCATATAGCAAATATTAATTTGGTGGATAGGGGGTGTGCAAAGCCACATAGGGGGCGCTATAACATGACAAGTTGTCAGTGGTTGTCACTGTAGATAATGCTTACCTCAGTCAGGTCACAACATTAAAATGAATAAGCATTCTATTTATAGATCAGTGTCAATATGAATGCAAAACAGTCGTCAAACATTATTCAACAGCACAGCCAGTGAAACACAAAGCAGAGCAGCTAATAAAGCATAATACCATTTACTATGCCCTTCTGAAAGTATCTTTTTGTTGCAACAGCTGTTTGAAGACCAAAAGTGCAATTTCCACACTTCAGCCTTGATCGTAGGTTTCCCTGTGATCCATTTTCTAACATAAAACCCCAGAATTTTTATGGCTGTTCTCTCTTCTGCGACAGGCAAAGGGATGGGTCAGAACACACAGGCATACAGTCATTCTGTGGGCCCCCCGGAGCAAGCAGAGGTTAAGTGCCTTGCTCCATGCCTCGCACAAGGGGAAGACCCTTCAGTACTATTTGAATCCAGCTGTTTTCATTCATGATGCCAAGCCACCAAACAGCTGACAGTGTACAGACATGGACAGCTATGATTCAACCCTTGCAGTGCTACACATAAGTAGTGATAGAAGCAAACAAAGTCCTAAAGTCTAAAATCGAGAATATGGTGAAGAATATAACCATAAATATGTTTCCGCTGGACTTTCAAAGAGCTGAACTGTCAAAGCATTATTTCGATGTCTCAAGTTTTACGGTTTTATTCTAGAGGGTTGTACTAACACCTGACTAAGATTGAAAATTCCATCAGATTTGCTCACTTTTTGCTCTGATACAGAGCAGCCACTTCAGTCAGATTGATTTTGATCAGCTCCCCGACTCGGCTAAAAAGAAAACAAATAAATATATCAATCATGTGGCACAATTCCTCAGATGTTTAACAGCTCTATTGAAAAGTAATTAGTTTTTCAATAGTGTTAAAATGCAAATATTTGCCTCAGTCCATTCATGAAAGTCAGCACTTTCGAAAAGCTGCTTTGTGGCTGGTTTTGTGCAATCTCTCAGCATGAATTCGGCATGAATAAACTATTTGATTAAAGTCGAATGTCACCATTTGTCTGAGACTACACTGTATTGGCAGGAGCCTTTTCCCCCTCGGCTTTCATCGAGACACATTTAAATATGAGAGGAGGCATATTGTAGCTGACAGCACACTCAAATCTCACTGAAATGTCAATGCTAAGCCACTTGAGGAATGGCACTGCTCTGAGAAGGCTGATGAACCAAAATGTCTTCCATCACTCCTTGAGCGCTGCAATATCACGCAGAAATATGCAGGAAAAGGTCAGAATTATATATCAAAACATAAATAAAGCGTTGTCACTTTATAGAATAATGGAAGCTTGAGTAATGCTGCAATGGGACAATCTTCAGCTGAAAGCCATTATGATTTTTTAACCACAATCTAGTTTTCTTTCTGTAACTTGTTTCATTTTCCTTATTAGAAACAGCTCACTGTCATTCAGTTCTACTTTCTAGGACGTACAAAATCACATGATGAAAGGAGAGGTCTTCTGAGACTGTTGCATTAGTGAGGAGCATCTCTCTCTGAATTGTGTCAAGCCACAAGACTGATGAACAAGCTGTTTGAATGATATCTAACCGTAAATATGAAAACCATTGCCAAATTTGTTTCAGTGGTCCTTTACAGTGATGCATGAGGCCTTTCTTTTACTGTTACTGGCTGCACTGATAGCTACAGAGTTCAAATCCAATATCGAGAGGCAAGTGTGGAGAAAAAGTCAGAGCATGATGAGTGTGAACATGAGAAATTGGGAAGCGAGGAGACAGAATTGGCTGATAACAGTGACCAGGCTGAAGCCATTTGATTTAAGTCTAAAGATAGTGGTGGCACAGACCAAAGCAGCATTTTAGGCAGGTCTTAAATTTATTCTAGCAATTACTGGCAGCCAGCGAAGAGACCTGAGCAGAAGTGTAACATGAGAGAATTTCCAGAGGTTAAATACAAGGGCAACTTTTTGGATACATTCAAAGGGCCAAAAGCTTGAGGTGGTGAGCATTTATTATGAAATGCTAGAGAGATTTCCTTTAAAATTTTGAGATGTTGAGATAGAGAATAGGGCATACAGATTGTGAGCAGTACAGGGTGTTCTGGTGTAAATAGAGAACCAACTACCACCGCACTAGTGAGTGTGCACAAAGTGTGATAAAGTATACGTCCTCAACTGACTTGCCATGACAAGTTATCCATGTCTACAAGAGTTTTGCATTAATTCCACAATTTTGGACAATGAAAGCACAAAACATTTAGAGACAAATAGCAATGTCTACAGCACAGATTCTGCTTAAAGAGCATCTGAGCAGACGTTATTATGTGGTGTAGGGCATGAGGGTCAAGTTTTTGCCATAGAGAAGGTCATCACCCATAGCAGTAGCTTTTCTTAGCTTTTCACAAATGGATCTGTCCAGCTTCCTGCACTTCAGATTGCAGGGTAAAGCATCGGCCTCTCCAGTGCTTGGTTTTTTCCAGCCCGGAGCAGGTTCGCTGTCTGCTTGCGATGGCTGTTACGGGTCTAATCAGAGGAAACAGCCCAGCAGCCTCAGAGAGGGAGAGAGAGAAGCCCATAGCCAGCCTGAGTAGAAATCAATTACGGAGGATTGAGCTCTTGTATAAAGAACACTAATGGCAATAGCCGGAAATAAAAGAATGATTACAGACATCTTAAAAACTGTTATTGGCATAATCAGTATATCTATGTAATGTCTGCTGCCAATTTATGGCTAACAGCTCAGAAATTGATCGGCCTCGATGCACTGGCAGAAAACCGAGTGGGTTTCAAGGCTGGACAATGGCAGTTTATGTTGCTTGACAACAAGAGTGCCTGATCCCCTAGCGATACCAGAAATGTTTTACAATAAATGTTTTACAATAAATATTTTACGTAAACTTGGCCTAAGAGTCTACTCAACTGTTAAATCAGGTTTGTCACAACTAGGAACTATATTTTTATTATAACTGCCACAGACATTTTATAAATATAAAGTATATTGGGGCCAGGAATGAAGGCAGGCATGACCACAGTGCATGCTGTTTGTCAGTCATCTGTTATTGCAATAATAACTGACTGGTGTGCTGGGGTGAAATTATGTGTCAATTTTTTTACTCCGGGCCCTTGGGAAACCAGAGAGCCAAGCTATATTGTGACAGTGACCCTCCAAAATGGATAACAGCCCTTGCTCTAACCTTGAGAATCTATCAGAGAGAGTCAGCATTTTCAAAAGTGCCTCCCAGATATGGCTCTGAATAATGTATCCTATGAATAAAACACATTAGCGACAAAACATACTGAATAATTCACTTTTCACTCCCTGCACGCCAGATATTAGGTCCTCTGTCACTCAGCGGACTCTCATTGGATTGTCCCACAACACTCGTTATTTTCACCTCTTAAATACTATAAACAGCCTCTCGCTCATTCTCTGAACCTGTAGTAAAACTTCAGATAATATGCATTGAGTCTTCCAAAACACAGACACACAAACACACACTAGCAAAAGTAACACTAATAACCATTAACTAATTTCTAATTCTGCAGGCCAGCTGTGAGTTTCAAAGAACCATGTGTAAATGTACAAATGATATTTTTCTAATTAAACACTTAGACTTGCCCATAAAAGACGTAAAGCTCACCTCCTCAAAGAAAGCCAGATTTTTTAAGTGCCTCTTTCATCCATCTCTCTCTCTCTCTTCTTCTACCGCTAACTCTTTTCTAGTTCTCATTTTCCATGCTAATGACAAACAGCATTTTGTCCACAAAGACCTAATGAAGGCTTCCAACAAAGCTGAAACGAGATAATTAACCATATAAATTGAAACAGTCAGTGACCCGGCACAGGAAGTGGACACCATTTACACTGAAACAAATGTGACATTAACTGAGGTTTCAACTGCACTACTCCTTATTAGCAGTTCTAATGGCGTAAATGAATGCAATCGACTTTGTCAGGTATTTGTGTGCATCTCCATTCCTACCAGTTGTAGATTACGCAGATCCATCCCACATCCTCAAAACTGTTTAACCTCAGTTATAGTCTGTATGCGCCACCATGAATATATTTGCATATCAAATGTGAGGCACATTAATAAATGATATAAAATGAGATGAAGCCACAACAAGTAGCAAATACACTGTAGGTGAAATCATATGATTCATTCACTCACTAGGGTGCAGTAGGTCTCTGGTGGGTCTCCACAGGTGATGTTGGGTGGGTCAAGAAACACTTTTAGATACTTGGTCATGTCTGCGGCTTCGGGCTGACAGGCCATGTAATACCAGGTTGGGCCTTCGTCCGTGTAGCCATGTGACTTGCACAAGTCGTAGTGTCCCCAGGTTGTGGGATAGTGCTGTGTAGCCTGACAAACAGTCAGCCATGATGCCTGCAGTGTCAAGAGCAGTGGGAAACGCATGGCTGCTTCCTTTATTCGGGCCGCCGTCTAATAGACCATTCACTGTGAGGTAAAGTATCCGTCTGCTCCCTTCCTCTCAAAGATGCACGAGAGAAGAAGAGATAGAGAAAGAGCGAATGGAGAGGAAGATCTGGGTCTGGTTTACAAAATAATCCAACTTTTGCTGAACGTGGGGCAGAAGAGGTGCAGCAGCATACCAGCTTCCCTTTGGTCACTGAAAGGTCGTCAAGCCCGATGCTTCTATCTCCACCTCTGGTCTTTATTGTGTGCACTGGGAAGGGGCAGGGTCGGGGTGCCAGCAGAGATAAGAGAAGTGGAGGCAGAGAAGACGAAGTGATCGGTCAGGCTGGAGAGAGAGCAAGGCTTCTGACACTCTGATGAATCGACTCTCTGGCTGGATGTTGACTGACAGCCGTCTCAGCTTTGCCTTCTGTCAGTCATCCTCTATTGCAGCTTGGCATCTGCACCCTGCACAGAAAAATGAGAGAGGTGATGGTGAATATCAGTTAGAGGATAGAGTTTGACAGCAAGGGGAAATTAGCGCTCCGACTCCTATGAGGTGGTGCCAGTCAGGTGTCTGGTGTGCGTCATGAGAAATATCAGATATCTAAAAGGCCATCAAAGAAAACGTGATCTTGAGAGCTTTTGTGCATTCACTCCTGGCATTACCCATAATCCCCTGCAGACCCGTTCTCTTCCACTGTAGCCACACTCAAAACACTCTTGTAATACTGAATATAGACCGAAAGCCACGTGTAATGCTAAATGAAATTACAGGATGTAGAGGGTTCAGGTCAGAATTCAGAGAATAAGTGCAAAGCTGATGATTGCTTGGATGCCTTTTGTATGGGAATTGATGAAATTGTGAATAGGAGGCAAGCTCACGAGGTTACTCTCACAAAAGTTACTATAGAAACACGTTATCTGCTGCTCAGCAGCAAGCTGAAGTCACTTCGGAGCCCCTAAAGGAGGCCTGTAAACTGCTTCTGTAGATAATAACATTAAATGCTTTTTCCTGTTATTCTAAATATTTCACAGTATGCATTGCACATAGAATCCACCACCACTGATGCTTGACTAATTGTTTACACGCAAAGCTGAAGCAGGGTTGACCTGAACTTGAAAACAGCCCTATTAGGTTGAACCAATAATTTTTATGTCAGCAAGTAAGTAATACCTTTCTAACTTAATATTTATATTTTTACGTGGAGATGAAAATGCTTTTTAACTAAATATGAAATAATGTATGAATTCCTATGGTCCCACATTGCTTTCATCTTCGGTCTTATGATCCTACTATAATGAACATATTTCATCTGAGTTCATCCAGAATCATCCAGTGACTCATTCTCTGGGGTCTTTGAAAGATAGGTCTGAAAATATAAAGCAGCACCAAGTAATGGAATTTGCAGAAAAAAAAAAAAAAAAACACTTGAACAAAGTTTATTTGTTGTGCTTCAGAACAGTAAAATGATGCAAAAGAAATACTACATAGACAGAGAACTTGTGAGATCTGAACAACTGAAAGTTGAAAAAAAATAAATAAATAAATAAAAATAATGGTTCATTCACTTCTTTGTTTTACTGTACTTGATACTTATACCCCAGCTAACAATTTTACGTTATAAAAACGTTCCCGTAACATTCCCATCAAGTTATAAAAACGTTATATTTGAATGTTCTTAGAACGTTCAAAACGTCCAGTTTTTAAGACGTTGTATTAATGTTCTTGTTTGGTTATAAGAACTTTATTCAAAACGTTTTTAGAACGTTTCAGTCTCTCATTATATTAATGTTCTAAGAACGTTATTTAAAACATTATAAGAACATTCCATTTTCATTATACTAATGTTCTAAGAACGTTTCCTTAACGTTTCCAGTAAGTTATAATAACGTTATTTTTTAAAGGTTCTTAGAACGTTCAAAACGTCCAGTTTTTTAAACATTGTATTAACATTATTGTTTGGTTCTAAGAATGTTATTAAAAACAATTTTTAGAATGCTCCAGTCTCTCGTTATATCAATGTTCTAAGAACATTATTAAAAACATTATTAGAACGTTCTAGTTTTAATACATTAACGTTCTAAGAACGTTGCATAACATGTTCTAAGAACGTTAGGCAAAACATTAGAATACTCCATTTTTTCATTACTTTAATGTTTTCTTAATGTTTAAGATTATGACGTGTAAGATTATGTAACATTTACTGTTACAGATGTTTGCCAAGTGTTCACTAACAGTGTTATCAAACTTTAAAGACTTAGAAATAGTACAATGGAAAGCTAATAACACTGAAATATAAGTGGTCAATAAAGTACATTAAAGTAAGGGAACAATACATTGTTAATAAAGTAAAGTCTTATTATAAAGGTATTACTTTTCCAGTTCTTATAAAACAGACATTTCTTAAATTGAGTCTAGACAGGAACACAGAAATGAACAATAAAAGCAATTGAAAATGTAGTCACAAGTATGGATTTAAAACAATGTGTATGAAATCAATGACATATGTACCAAGAATCAGTTCAATACATAATGTCAGAAATATTAATGTTATATACAGTGCACATTAGAGTTAAAAGTTTTAATACATTCAGTCATGTTCTAATATCAAACAATCTAATATAGTACCTTTAAATATGAAGAAAAAATAAAAGCATCTTCGAGATTCAAGTTGCAGCAACAAAACTCAAGAACCAATTAAGTGTTTTAGAACATCAAAGCAAATTTTCAGATCTTAAAGAGAGGATTAAATTTAAGAATTTGTGTTGCCGAATGACCTATAAACATGTATAAATAAATAAAAAGTTTATTTTATTATTATTTTAAATGACTGAGTTTATGGCGCCTGTCCAGGTTCAGATACTGGGCCATCAGACAGGATAGAATCTCAAGACAATCTTGGGAGACACTGCAGGGAGAAAAGAAGACAAGAGTGTTGTATTAATGCATTGTGAGATTTAGAATAAAAGCACTGGGATGCTTCACTATATGTACTGCATCGCTCTACATGTCTTTGCAAAATAGCTTTCGAAATCGTGGTAGGGATTTTGATTCATAAAATTGTTTTTTGTTTAACATCTGTAAAGTGAATATTTCTGTAGACCATTTCTGGTGGGACAAGTGACTCTTTCATGTTGTGAGCAAGTCACTGAATCACTGACATGGAATCCCTCATAACTCAAGCAATGAATGCTAACAAGAAAGAGTTGTTCACCTATTGCACCACCAGTTCACTTTGTGCTTGGATCCAAAAATTTAGTTGTGATGGGCAGAAAAGCAATCAGTCATATTTTTATGAAATCTTTGTCTTAGCTTAGTGTTGTCAAAAGTACCGGTACCAAAGCCCCCTTTACCAAGCCGATACTGACATTTTAAAAATGCAACAATACCAGCCTCCAGTACCAGTAGTACAATTTGGTACCCACTGATAAACAGTATTTGAAGTCTACATGCCGTTTTCATGTTTTAATATTATCATAATTAACGGATTTTATTTATTTATTTTTTTTTTTAAATAGTTCCAAAAGTTTTGTTATGGTATCAACATTGGTGTCAAGCACCATGAAATTTTGACTACTGGACTACTGAAATTTTGGTACAACCATTTACAATCAACAACATGTATAACAGTTGAAATGTTTGTTATACTATGTAAGATATTAACTTTGTATTAAATTTGTAACATTTTATTTCCAAGTAAACACTGAAAACTATGTATATCCGTTTTACATGTTTTCACAGACAAAATAGAATATGACATAAGGAATAACTTGTTGAATGTGCTACACTGACTTAATTGATTTGTCTACCCATAAGCTTGAGTTTACATGTATTAACATCACTCTCCCATTAATCTTACACTGGCTTGCATCTCATTAACTATACACCAATTCAAAACAGAAAGACACCAACCTGTGATAAGACTGATCTCGACCGGTGCAAATTTGAAAGTTTCAGATATCAGCTCCTCAAAGACGTTCTCCAAAACTGTGTTGACAGGCATCTAAAAAGTCACAAACACACACACAAATTGACACAACCACACTGATTAAAGGGGTCATATGATGTGATTTCAAGTTTTCCTGTGGAGTGTTACAAGCTGTTTGTGCATATATAAGATCTGTAAAGTTCCAAAGATTAAAGTCTCAAACCCAAAGAGATATTCTTTATAAAAGTTAAAGCTCTGCCACGCCCTCCTAAAACGGCTCATTTAAACACGCCCCCACATGTCTACGTCACGGTGTGGAAAGATTTGCATAACACCGCCCAAATGTATACGCAATGAAAGAAGGCGTAACTTTTATTCTCGCTGTAGTATTGTTGCTGCCGCCGCCATGTCGTGGAGACGCTGTGTTTCGTTGTGAAAGCGAAAGTACTTTGTTTGGCCTTCCAAATGAGTACACAACTAGAAATCAGTGGTTAAGTTATATTTACAACACTGTTCCAGAACAGTACTACGCAAATATTTGAGTGTGTGCAGCGCATTTTACGGAGGACTATTTCCTGAACCTGGGAGAGAGTAGTCTACAATGTGAACACTATGAATGGCTGAGAACACTATAAGTGGGGTAATTCCAACGTCGCAAGGACAGTCTGGTGCTTCTGACTCACAGCCTGTAAGTACATTTCGATATTTAAAGAATTTGCTACTGACTATTCAAACGCAAGTTTTGAGCAGTGTAGAGTAGTGCTTGTTTGGTGTTTCTACGATCACAAATGCAGACATGGTGTTATGTTTACGCGGCGCAACACGTAAAAAGACCATATGAGTCATTATAATCAGTAATTATGTCCACACTGAATGCAACAAATGCCTCGTTTATAATGGGGTTTATAGTTTTAGTCTCGTCATGCTGGGATACGGCATCACAACATGGTAAGGGGCGTAACATTTCCGTCACATGCTTGAGGTAAATGCGGCCAATCACAACGCACTGGATAGCTGGCCAATCAGAGCACACCTCGCTTCTCAGAACGATGAGCTTTGTAAAAATCGGCGTGTTTCAGAAAGGCGGAGCATAGAGGAGCAACAATAATGTACAATACAGGGCTCTACAGCGACTGAAAACTACTGCTTGCGACTATGAAAAAATATTTAGGAGCACCTGTGCGACTGACCCGATCAGCATATTTGTGTTTGCGCTGAGGGAGCTTCAAAGGTTTCTAACGTACTTACGTGTTTTTGCAGCGTTGAGTAATGAGACGTATCCTCTCATTTTAACAAACAAAATGTAGACAGAGAGTAAATAAGAGATTAACTATGCAGTGTAGAGAGCTGCGTTGATTATAATGGAGTTTTTTGAGATTGTGATGAACTAAGGAGAGTGACAGCTTGCAAATGTGATTTTGATTTAATACAACAGTTCATTAAACAAGTTAATATTAAGTGACTTTTATTGTCTGACTACAACACTATTGCCTTATTTTGCTCTATTTCGTCAATGAAAATAGTTTCAAACAGTCACATCTGAGCCGCTGCGCATCTCCATTCAAACACAGCGGTGTTTCTTTTATGAATGAACTGTGTTTTTAAATGAATTTAGTGAGTCAATGATTCAATTACCCATTCATAAAGACAGTCAGATGCTTCGTTCCTGAATGAATCAGCCGTTCGAACGAATCAATTAAATGAATGATTCAGTGATCAAATCGGTGACTTGACGCCACCTGCTGGCAGTTTTAATTTAATTTTTTAAAGTATCTTTTCTGTTATTTAAATCATTTAATATTTCTATATTCAAAATTGTGTATTTAAAACATTAACCTCAACATAAATTTATGAATTGCACTCATGCACTCATTGCACTCATGCAGCCTCATTAAATGTCTGAAAATACACCTACAAGCCACTTTTGTCTTCTTCTGTGCCACCTCTGTAATACAAATTTATTTCTTAAATACTGATTTAATTTTATTGCTAACATTCTTATTCTACTTATTCTGTTGTTTAAATTAAAAATGTTAAAAAGCTTATAAATATATATATTTTTTGAATTTGACAAAAGATGACATACTTTTAATAAAGTTAGAAAAATTCCATTACAAAGGTAAAAACAAATTTCCCTTTAAATCACTTTAAGCGGTCAAATATCACCTCGTAATAGGAAGGTTAATTTTTTTATCAGAATTTTTGATTATTGATTAGAAGGTGCTCCTAAATTTTTGACCGTGCTCCTAAATTTTTTAAATTAGGAGCACAAGCGCTCCTAAAAGAAAAAGTTAGCGAAGAGCCCTGCAATATGTGAAAAATAATGTGTTTTTTGAACCTCGAACCACGTAAACACATTGCATTACACCAAATACACAAAATAATGTTCTTTTTAGCAACATTATATGACCCCTTTAAAGCCATACTTCTCTTCAATTTCCTACATCTTTTCCTGAGCTGACAACGTATGTTATCCTAGGGCTGAATGATTTATCAAAACCGAAACGTGAGATACTTCTGTCCTCATAAAAAGGGTAAAATTGATTATACCAGTCCTGGTCAGACTCCATGAGTGATTGTTGAAATACCACTGTCAAAGACAAGAGGATAAGGGAAAAAACAAATTAGAAACTGTGATAAATAACAGATTAATTTATTGATGAAACATAGCATTGACATAGCAGCAAACTTCAATAACTATTAACTATTGATAAAATATACATTGCGATAACACTTCTCTGTTTTTACTGAACACTTGATATCAAAGTCCACTTAACTTGACAAAATTCATTTGAAATTAAATTAATTAGCAAATTATTTTAGTTGTTCATAATAATTTATAAATAATTAATCATGTTTACTATAACAATTGTACAAAATTAATAAAGATCTAGGGCTGCATTTTAAACATTTTAACAAACTGTTATATTACCACAGTTGGTGTTACTATAAGCACTGGGTTTTATAATTAGAGATCCCAAATGTAAGAAAATTTCTGATTTCTCTGATCTAAAACCATGTGGGCAGATTATTTGTCAATACCTGCTCTCTCCTCATCTCCATCACTGTTTGTTTTTCTCTGTCTATCTTGCCCTGTCTCTTCCCCTCCTAAAACTGAGGTTTGATAATAGTGATTCTCGTCTGTGTCAGTGAAGAAAGTAAACATAAGGTCAAATGATGTATGTTTCTCATATCTCAATTTCCCGAAAATCTTGGTAACTAAGTGTATTCACAATATGTGCACTTACATTATTAATCTTATGCCTAATGTATTTTTTTTCTTTTTTTGCATTCTCACATTGACAGAACGAATTATTACATTATACATCACGAAAATATATATTATATATGCATAGGACTATATTAAATTTAAAAATGGCGAAATTAGAATTTATTAAATTAGAATTTATTAGCTTGCAAACCTGATGTTTAACATTTGTATTGTAAAACAGCTCTCGGATATTAAATATTTAGTGAACATCTTACCTTGCACTTTATGACCATTAACTGAAATTTGCGCTCAGCAGCTTCGGCTTCTGTGAACATGAAGCCCGCCTACTTTGATCTGATTGGTCATTTCAAATATTTTAACACTGACAAGCGGCAACAGACCGCAGCACCAGAGTTAATACCATAGCAGGCAAATATTTCACAACTTTTATAATATACACCTCGAGAGAAAAAAAAGAAAAAACACGTTAGTCCGGACATCGGCTATAGTGCTATGAATGTAGGGTCAGTTTTATTTAAGAAAAAGTGGTAATGTGTGGACTAACCTTCCATTTTTACATTTTTTTCTTATTCTACTCGTGAGAGCCGTTTAAAAAGTCAGGCGCTATGCAGTCAATCCAAAAATCTGATATCTAAGTACATGAATTTCACTGTGACGAACTGACTTTAAACTTTTACATGAAACAGAAAATAGCAGGGAAAATGCGTGGGTGCAGGACATTCATAAGCTAATCTTGCTAATAACTCGAAGAAGAGCATGGTGTAATGAAAATCAGTTTTGCTATATTGAAAGAGCGAACTAGTGGACACTGAGAAACAGCGAGTCTAAAGACTTCTACAAATATATTTTTGCCTTTATTCCTCTGTTTTACACATTTGTGTACTGTTGTAACCGCAGCAGCAGTTTTGCTTGTTCATGCAAATCGATCACCTAGCTATAATTTTATCAAAATAGCAGCACTTGCTGCAAATCTAAGCTAATCATCAGTGTAATAATAAACGTATTTTATTCATATATCCAAAAAAAGTCACAGAACTTACCTGACAGGTGGCGTCTCACTGTAAATGTTTGGCAGATGTGTCCTTCCCGCTGTGTTTGATTGACGTGCACGCATGTTCCAAAGCCACGCCCACCTTTTCACGCTACACGTAGAGATGATTTCGTGGGGAATTAAGATCATATAATGTATACACTTTGCAAGTGCATTTTCTCCTGCACTGTTATTGCAAATGTCAGAAGAACAGTTTGAGAATAAATAAAGTGTCTTCTGACTCTTAAGCTATTGTAAGATTTTAATTTTAAACAAAGTTTTTTTTCTCTCTCAGGCCAGGGGGAAAAAGGCCACTGGAATGTGTCATTCTTTGTGTCATTAGATACACAAATTATGTTGCTATGCAAATTATGACTCATTTTGTCAAGACATATTTTTAATAACATTTTTAAAACGTTCCACTAACAAGGCAATGATAACGTTTTTATGGCAAAAAACATTCCCTGTTAGCTGTAACTACAGTAGCTCAACCATTTTGCAATGAATGGCTAAAGTGATGAAATGATGTTGTGAGGGGTAAGTCTATTTGTCAAAGAACCATATTTGAGCAACATAACATTAGCAATTGACAACGTAGGAAACCGCAGACAATTGTACATAATCAACTGCATAAATGTACCAAGCATTTGCAACTTGTTCAAAAGAATGAGAAACTGCTTTTATGATGTGCACAAGTGACTTAATGATGTGGAGTTTGAACAAGTAGTTTTTTTTGAGAATTTAATTTCTGATCTGATAAATGAGCCAAAGCGACTAAGGGGGAAAAAAAAAAAAAAAAAAAACTGACATGTATGATGCCAGAGAAACTTGTTAAATAAAGTGTGACACTTTACATTTTGATAGTGACTTTTAAGTACACTGCAAGTTAGAACGGATTTTAATTATCTGATTGATTGATGATAAATTTTTGTTTTTATTTTAAATGTGAAATGTCACAGCTGTAACATTTAAAGAATATTTCACTAACAATACATACAACAAGCCAACTTTAAGTAGTGAACTAAATATTTAATGAACATTTGTTTGCAACCTCAAGAGCAGAAAAATTACGCTAGTTCTAAGAATGTTCATAGTTCAATTTACACTGAAATACCAAAAATGTTAACTGATAATGAGGTATTATTTGAGTTATTATTTTTCATTATACTCATGCTTAAATTTTCTTACATTTCTTAAGACATCCCGCAGAAGATAAGTTTTTATGCTAATGTTTTTAGAATGTTCCGCTAACAACGCAATGATAATGTTTTTAATGCTAACGTTTTAGAACGTTCCATTAACAATGCAATGATAACGTTTCTAATGCCAACTTTTTAGAATGTTCCACTAACAACGCAATGATAATGGTTTTTATGCTAAAGTTTTTAGAACGTTTATCAGTTAAAGATAAATCTTATTAAAGATAATAAGATTTATCAGTTACGAGAACGTTCCCTGTTAGCTGCGACTACAGTACACTGTATGGCTTACAATAATTACGGCTAATAAGCTAACAAAAAGAAATCTAAACACCTTAAATGATGCTCTTTAAACATGGAAAACAAGATCAACGCCTAGATTTTTGCTTGTTATTTACATTTTGTTTTGCATATAAAAACAGTTAAGATGATGTATGTGTCTATTTACATCAGGTTTTTAACAATGAGGTCTTTACTAAAATGAAAAAAACCTGAAATTTGTTAACATTAATCCTTTCATTCCAATGGCTCTGTCCTCCAAAACAAAATTATTTTGGTGATATTGCAAAAAAGTTTATTTAGTCAGAATATGGTTACTTTTGAATGGTTGTCAATGAAAATATTGATTTATTGATTTGAATGTAATTTCTTAAAAATGAGACGATTTCTGAAAGTTATCAGTGTTTTGTTATACATGTAAATTTACTCATTGTCACAACATCAGAAGATTCATTTTTTCAGATGATCAATATACCCGTCACGCAATGTGCATGAAATACCCAATATGAAATGTTTGTTAGATTTAATCAGTTTGTAACCCTTTGGCTTTCTGCTAAGAGCAATCAATATGGAGCCATTAGAGTTGTCCACGTACATTTTGCAAAACTGCAGTTTCTGCACAGTACAGCTACAAAATCAAGAGAGAGCAAAGGTTGCCAGTTTCCCCTGATGGAGGCTGGCAGGGGGATAATTGACGACGACCTACCAAACGTTCTCAAAGCGGGGGCCAGGAGCATTTTAGTGCTTGTTAATCAGTCTGTCCAGTCAATACAGATGCTGAACCCACACTCATCCAGTCACCAGCCCCACATTGATCAATTAACCTCGTGAGCCCCAAACAAGGTGGGGCGGTGAGTCAGATCACAGCGCAGTCTCATAGCGGACCACCCTCAGACGGGAGCTCTTTCCTCACCAGAGCAAAGCTCATGCACATTGTAGTGCAGAAAGGATAATTTGCACAATCGTCACTGTAAAATCACAGAACAGGGAGTTGAGTGGGGTCATCTGTAATAGAGCATAATCTCCAATTAGAAAAACATGGAGCATGAAATCAAATTCTGACTGTTGACCAAAGCTGCCTAAATAAAAGGGTGTTTGGTGCCAGTGGATGAAAGAGTTCATCATAACCAAACTTGGGCAAATATTTTAGGATCAGAGATGTACTTAAACTTTGAAAAGCACAGATTAGTCATATTCGCTGTAATGAAAGCCAGACCAAAACCATGCCTTCAAATATGCATTAGGGAGGGAAAAAAAAACAAAAAAAAAAACCAACACTGAATGAAAGAACATCATTCAGCCTATTTATTTCACTGCTTAACTTAGACATTTAACCTATGGATTAATCCAAATGAATACAAGCAGAATTGGAAAAGGTCAGTTTTTTTATGAATCTTAAAGTATGGCCATGTCCTATTAAAACTCATCACATCCATCACAGTGACCATTATCTAGGACTATGGATGGAGGGCGTGATTAGATCCTCCAGATTTAATAAGGACAAAGTGAGGAGACAGGGCAGGAGAGAAGAAGACAGCAGGAGAGAGAGAAAGAGTAGGTGGGATAGACCTCTTAACAGCTGTAATGTTGAGGGCGGGGGACAAAAAATGGAGAAATTGGCAAACTTTTGGCATGCAGCTCTCAATGGGCACAAAATTCATCCGAGACACTGAGGGAGGAAAGGGAGAGAGAAAGACGAGGGACGAGGGAGGAAAAGAGGACAGTGTAATGAGCCATTAGAGATACAGGGAGGATAAGTGTCTAGGGCACATTAAAGATCACACAAGCCCGCTTGTTATCACTTTCCATGATCCATATTCGAGTCCTCTTAATTATTCTGCGCTGCCTCCGGTGATGTGGCTGGCGCGGAGAGCAGGATGCAATATGACACAGAGCGGGGTGATTTGAGGCAGGTCACCTCATCTAACATCTATTTTGTTTAACACAGGACCCTGATGAGGGGATTCACAAACAATCTCATCGTTTAATCCCACTATTACAGGGAAGTCATATGCGTCATCTGCTGGGGGCCTGGTTTAGCATGGGGGGGAAACAACAAGCATAGTTACATGGTCATTTTTACGAGTATTGTGGGGAAAAGCACAGATTTTCTCTATCTATCTATCTATCTATCTATCTATCTATCTATCTATCTATCTCTATAATAAAAGGGAAAAAAGCAATTCAGCAAAAACATAGGTGCGATTTGAGAATTTGAAATGAATTGTTTAGCAAAAAATATTAATCATCATTGATTTTAGCTGTTCTAACAAGTAGAATATGATAATCATGATAATAAAATATGTAATATATAAAAAATATTATTTTGCAAACCTTGAAATAGTCTGTGTGTGCAGCATTCCACTCTCATTTTCAGACATTTTTTAGACACATTTATTTAATTATTCAAAAATATGCAGTCTCTTATCATCTTGTTACTAAAATGCTTATATTCATTTTATATTATGCACTTTATATATAAGCATATTACATACATTTAAATTATATATATTTTTTCCTTTACTCAGTTGGCAAACAAAAATCATGTCTGGATTTAGATTTTTTTTTCTTTAACTGTAAAAACAACAAAATAACAAACAACCAAAAAACCTTTAGCCAAACTTTTCAACAAGCCTTTTTTTTTTTTCAGATAACAAAAAAAAAAGTATTTCTCTACATATAGAAATCAATTTACTAATTTGCTTGGCAACCACAGGTTCACAAGGCCTCCTCGCAATCAACAACAAAGAAACCACATGACAAACATACATCCCTTTTCATGCAGGTGAATATGTATTTAAGAATGAGAGCTTTACCAGTAAGCCATGTTAATATTTTATTTAAACCGATAAATCGTTCACAGATTTCATATGACCTTTACAGGACTGGGACTAGCGGCTCAGATTTCCTCAACCATCTTATGCTGTGAAGCACATCCTTCCCTTTCTCGGTGTCCACTTCGATCTTGTCCCCTGGGCTACTGAAGCATAACTTCATGTCTAAACCTCATAGGTGCTCATAAACATCAGCAATGCTAAACTAGACCAACTAGAACAGATACATGTCTACATTTAATTTGATTATACATCAAATTTATAACCCCCTCCCCATCTTCTATCCCAAAATCCTTTTTCCTGCCGCCACATTTCTCTCTCTGTCATTCATGTCTCAGCCTGTGATAGAGAGGGAGGTGCAGCGCTCGATGAGATCTGCGCTCTCAGGATTTCAGCGCCCGCCTGCACAGGATCAGTGATTCTACCATAAACAGCCTGCCAATATGACAGGTCTCATAAATAAACATTGAGTGCAGCAGGGAGTGAGTATGATTTCCCTAAACATGACAGCCCAACATATACACCCACAGAGTCTGATGATCTCTGCTCTAATCCAGGCTTATCCACAGCACAACCATCCACTCCTCCATGTCACCTCTTCTAATATTCAGGTGTGAGATCTTTCTTTCATCGTAATGTGTGGCAATTGCAAGCAGAAGGCTTGATGACAGCTGCATGTGACACAGCCTGTCAGTAGAAGGCAAAATCAAAGTGCAGGTTTGTCTACACTCCATGAGTGCTACTGAACCTGGCAGACCTCCTATCCCATAATGCAATCTGATTGTCTGCAGTAGACAGGTCCCTGGCCTCGGAAGAAAGGGATCTCCCTTAGCGCAGCTGCTAAGCCGGGCTTGACTTCTCCCTCACTTGCTCTTCATTCTTTCTTTCTTTCTCTCTCCTCTGCATGTTCTGTCACTTTCTGTTCATGTGTGAAGGCACAGGCCGCTTGACAGGGTGACTCTCAACTCTTTGTGTTGTGCAGATTAGCTTCAAGGTTTTGTTTCTCAATCTCCACTCACAAAAGCCCCTATAAGGCTTGTGTTGTCACAGACCTTCTCCCCTACAATCCCCTCTCCGCTCAAGACATCACCCTCCACTGCCAAGCGCACACTTTGCTGCGACATCAGAACATGTTATGCATTATTAAATATACTTTTCCTAAAAGGCTGCTGTGGCATTCAGTTTTCGTCGCGATATGTCAGACTGCTCAAAATATCCCACTGGAGAACGAAGCTTGAAATCATTATCTTGGGATGTTGAGAATAATTTTGCACTGAACAGAAAGCTCACAGCTCAAGTGCATGCTATTATTTTTTCTTTCCGGCTACTTTCATGATTGCTGCTGCTAAATCTCAGATATAATGTCATAAACTTCTGATGATGATTGATACTTACACTTCCCCACTTTCCATATGAATATTTTGTGAGAAAGCATGACTTAAACAAAACCTCTACCCTATGCCTTTTCGCTTGAAGATTGAATAAAAAAGAAGACTGTTATGATAAACTGCAATGATTATTCGAAAAAATCAACTGTTTTATGTCAGAATCTATTCTAGCATCTATCTATCTATCTATCTATCTATCTATCTATCATCTGTGGACATTTGTATGAACAACAACGTTTTAGACCATGATAATTAGATAATTAGAAAAATTCTGTCATATCAGAGTAAACTTCACTTAAGTACTTAATGTCAACTTGTTCAAATCAAATCTGTTTAACTGAAACTATAATCCCAAACAAACAACATGAATTGCACACACACGCACACACACTCGGAAAAAAACGTTACGAGGAAACAAGGAAATACAAAAAAAAAAAAAAAAAAAATCTATAATTATTAATTCACTTTGATGTTTAAAATAAAATAAACCAGAAATGGACATTATACTAATCGTACTCCAGCATCATTTTAAACCCTCTTTAAACAGTACAGTGGAAATTCATTATTGGATAGTTCAAGATTTCTATTCAACAAAATGGCCTACTTTGATGGATTAAAACAAATTAGAGCATAGCAGGTACGTTAAGAGTTAATCGTACGTGAAAGCAACCTGGACATAAAGACAATAAAACGCATTATTTCCACAAGGGGGCGCTTCCATTCGCTTTCTCTCATAGGAAAGTCCACTCTCCAAGGTGCTGAAATCGTATTCGGTTCGCACAAATTTTCTTCTTACATATCACAAATACGTTTTCCAGGTTACTGTAGAGCTTCTAAATATCATTATACTATTAAAGAGGCTCAGTGCTAGGCAATAAACCACAAGCTATTCTGAATGAAGGCTAGGGAAAGTTAAAGCTGCAGCGAAATCTTATTACTAGATCCCATAAGTAAATTATTAACTAGCGTACGGCGCACATATTCACACAAACCAGCCTAAACTTAAAAAGGAAACGGAATACTCACGTTAATGAGATTCACTCTTGATGTGAAGGGTCCCGCGGAGGGCTGGGTGTTCAACAAGTTCATGAATGACCATAGAGGATCCTCTTAAAGACGGCTTGTTAATCTTAATGTGATGAGTTCGGGGAAAAAACGGAATCCCCCCCACCTCCACCCGAACTAAACGGGCTGACTAAACACAGAGACTGAAACGTGTTTCACGGCACGTCAATCTTTTCTTAAGTCGCGTGCCATATCTCTATAATGCGAGACGTTACCGAAGCGGAAATTTCTGAGGTAAACTTCAAAGGAAATGTTTTCAGTGCCACCAAAATGAGCATAAATTCAACCTCTGCGTGTGTCCCAAACAGTGTAAACTCATAAATTCCACAGTTTCTCCTCCTTCATCGTTTTTTCTTTTGTGAGTCTCATGACAATCACCTCAGTGCCGGTAACCGTCCTCACTAAACTTTAAATAGCCAAGGGTCCGTTCTTCCTGACGGTTTTTTCAACCGCCCTATATCCAAAAAAACAAAACAAAAACAAAAAACAAAAACAAGACTCCCTTCTTGTTTGCGTGGATAACGACAAACAGTTCTTTTTGCAATATTTTCACTATTTCCTCGACGTTTTAGACGTGAGCGAGACACGAACCGCACCAATTAGACCCGCGCGCGCCGATAATATCCTCACGCGCATATACCGCGAGTGTTCGGCGGGAAATGATGGCTGGGGAAGATTACGCACTTGGACACTCCACACACACTCTCTGCTTTTACACATCCACTCAGCCCTCACTGTTTTCTGCTCATCCTCTACCTCTCTCTCTTCCAGCAGTTTAAAACTCAGATGGGACTTCAGCAAAGACACAAACGGGACAGAAAACAGTTCTCGTTTTTGTATTCTAACAAATGGCGAGGGAGATTGGTTACAGATAGTTATATGTTTCTCTCTTATGTAAGGATCTCTTCTCTGTAAATACTAAGTAGGATATGCCATCCACAGGGTCCTAAAGGTAGCAATTACTTAAGACTTATGTTGGAGCTTCTATTTATGGTGATTGTGTGCATAATTCATTATCTAGATTCAACAAGAATATCATGCTGATATATAAATTGTAGTTGCTTTTTTAATTAAAAAAAGCTGTATAATTTCACATATTTTCTTTATACAATTAATTATATCAACCAAATAAAATGATCAATATTAATATAACTAATAGTATTAGAAAATAATATAAAATTAATTTACTGAAATTACTATATTTACTTTATAAAGAGAAAGTTTCATGCTTAAAATAAAACTTTTAAAAAAAGCCAAGGAACAAATCAAATCTACTGAATCATTTAAAGTCACACAATTAAAAAAAAAAAAAAATAAAAAAAAAATAAAAATTACCTTTGTAGCTATACTGAGTGGAGCATGGCTTGGAAATGTTGTGGATTTTAGGTATCAAAGTGACTGGGGTAATGTCTACAAAACAAAAATAAAGTCCAAAAAGAAGACAAATTATTAACTGTTAGAAACAGTAAAGCAAAGTCATCACTGTTTGGAGAAATTAAAGTAACTATGATGCATTGCAGAAACAGATTCTTTTCAGGATGATGTTCCAGCCTATAAACTTACCTAAAAGCCAAAGTGTCTTTTTTTTTTTTTTTTTTTTTGCAAGAAACTACTTAATTTCTGCGAGTAGTTCATTCACACTATCAGTATGAAATTAATTAATGACACTTAAAATATGCACTGCATAATATTTATGAAAATACCAATACCATAAAGTGTGAATACTTGATAAACTACTGTTGCAACTCAACTGGTCCTTTAGTGAGCAGTGGGGACTATATACATATTAAGAAACAGCTAGTGATAATCATTCATCTCATAAAGAGAATGAGTTCAAGCTCCGCTCATGTATGTAGTTGCTGTCAGAAAGCCTTTTATGGAGAACCAATAAACTAGAATATTGCCAGTGCGTGACATCCTACACACAAAGTGACTGTGTGTTTCCTTTCAGACAAACGAGTGTTTAAAGTAAAGAAACAGTAATTTAGTATCTTGCAAAAAGAGTTTTACACCAGCAAGGTCCACTGCCAAAGCCATAAACAAAAAGAGACACAAGTGCGCAAAAGCGCATGGTAGATTTTACGCACTGCAGGCGAAAGAGAATAAAACCATCCATTTAGAAAAATATAGCAGTTCCGTAGACCATAACACTCGTATTAGATCAACGTATCAAATAAGTTATATTCAAATGATGCTTCAAGAAAGCCGGCAAACACCTAACGCACATCAAAAGTTTGGGCGAGACGCACCCATTAACCACGCATGCATTGAGATATAAAGTCCTCATTGATCTCACCTTCACTCGAAAGCTTCACTCCAAAGCGTCAATCCGAACGGTGCGATGATATCTCATGTTGCACACCGATATTTGACGTGTTTCAATCGGGACATCTTGGAGACGCGCAGGTGCGGAGCTGAAATCAGAGGCGACCACTCCTGTCCTCGGCTCCGGGAGAATGGTGGTCTAATCGAAGGCACAAATGGCACTTCAGCGAGTCAAACAACTCAGCAAACAAATGCGACGGCGGGGAAACACTTTTCCGGCTTAGTGTTAGATTTTGGTGAAGCCTTATTTCTTCGGGGTGGATGTGACAGATGAGATGCCTTGGGAAGGTGGGATTATATTCAACATGTGGCGGATGGTCGTGGGTGCGACTTGATTAAAAAATATTACACATATTAAACGTAGAGATAATTCTATCAAATATATATATATATTTGATAGAATCGTTTATATTTATATAATAGTAAATATATATATATATATATATATATATATATATATATATATATATATATATATAAACCTTCATTGTTGAAGGTTTTAGACAATTGCTAAGTGTCAAAAGTTAAGCTTTTTTATTATAAAATAATAATAATAAAATAAACTTCTATAAGCTTTTTTATTTGTTTGTTTTTTGCATTTCATAATTGTACATTCAGAAATGCAAGAAAGTTGTATGTCCTAAAATAGTTGTCCTTGAGCTATTAGAGCTATTAAAAAAAAAAAAAAAAAAAATATCCTCCCCAAAAAACGACTTCACTGAAAAAATTAATGACTGGCGACTTCAAAACCACCATGCTTCATTGCATGTGTGAAATTAGCATGTGCACATTACTTATTTCTTTGACTTGTCTCTGATTCACACCTGCACATCTAAATTAATGATGGAGATGGAAGATACATTTTCTGTCATGGACCATTTAACCTAAAAGTGGCCAGTCATTAGTTCAGACAGGAAGGTCAAGGTGCTGATATGAAAACCTAAATGCTGCTTGTCTGCATAAAAGAAAATTGAAGATGACTGCATAGACTACTGAATAATTCATGTGAACAACATGAACTAAACCGCTTTTAGGCTGACCAAAAATTAGTTCAGCTTATTGTCATCATGTAAGTCAATCAAATAAGGCCATCTATTCAATCAGATGATGTATATCACCAACTGTTGTGGACCTCCTAAACACACACTTTAAAAATCAATTGATATCCTTCCTTCACAGATGGGGCACATCCGTTGAATGTGTTTACCATTTCATATTCCGCACAACCATGCATCTTAAAATCTATCGTAAAGTTCAATAGCTCGCTGGCGCTGCAATTGACATGGTCATACAATCACATGACTGCATCAGCCAGTAGGAGATGCAGCCTGTTTCCTTCAGTGCTGTCATACCTTTCAGTTATCTGAGAATTGATGACCGCCTCTCATGTGGCTTATCACTGTCTCTCACATCTGAGAAGAGTATTGGGTTTCATCTGTTCCGTCCAGCGCATATCTGCCACATGGTAAGAAATATGAAGAGAGATCACTATGAAGTGAGATGTTTCCACAGACAGTTTAACCCTTGTATAGACAATAACATGTCAAAATCCAGTCTAATTCTTCTTCTGATTTTCCAATATGATGCTAACACTTTGATTTATTGTGATCTTTACAGTAGAAGTTGGATTAAAAAAATAAATAAATAAATAAATAGAGAGCAGAAAAAGTCAACCCTTCAAAACAGATTTTAAAACAAACATTTCCTTGACAGGACATCTGTGATCTCTTATGACCATGTTTACATCTTTATGTAGATCTTATTAGGCCAAATTAAGTTAAACCACAAAGTAATAGTTCACCAAAAAAAAAAAAATATTTGCTGAAAATGATCTCACCTTCAGGTTATCCAAGATGAGATCATTGTAACAGATTTTATAAATAAAAAAATAAAAATAAATAAAAATTAGCATTTTATCACACTCATAAATGGATCCTCTGCAGTGAATGGGTGCTGTCAGAATGAGTCCAAACAGCTGATTAATCATCACAATAATCCACAAGTAATCCTCAACTTCAGTCCATCAGTTAACATCTAGTGAAGCAAACGGCATTGTGTTTGCGTGCAACAAATCCATCAAGACTTCAAACTGCCCATAATATTCCCCCATTTCATCCATAATATCGCTTTGCTCCAGTGAAAAGTTTGTGTTGTCAGAATCAGTAGAGAAATATGCACACATCAGGTACATTTACAAGGTAAAACAGTTCTAAACAAATATTTCAGTGGATTTTGACAACAGGGGATGGACCTTTTCACTGGAGGAAGTGTTATTTTGGTTTGGTACGTTTAAATGATGGATTTAAAAAAAAAAAAAAAACAGCTTTTCACTTCACAAGACATTAATTGATGGATTGGACATTAATTATTGGATTACTTGTGGATTATTGGGATGTGTTTATCTGCTGTTTTAAATCTCATTCTGATATCAGCCATTTACTGTGGCACATTCAGTGATGCAATGCTACAATTAAAACTCTGTCATCATTTACTCACCCTTCCAAACCTGTATGGCCTTTGTTGGAAACAAAAAAGAACATACTGTATGTACACACACACACACACACACACACAAACACACACACAATCTTCTTTTTGTTTCCAAAGAAGAAAGAAGGCCATACAGGTTTGGAAGGGTGAGTAATGACAGAATTTTAATTCAGAAGGCTAAACTATCCATTAAACTTCCTAAATTTTCAGTCTCTTCAACGTCTAGACAAAGCAAATGACATTTAAACATAAACCTCTGCTAAAAATGACAATGAAGATAAAGAAAATGTCACATAACAGTGAATTTCTAAGACTGAAATAGTACATAAAGCCTTCTGGTGAAATGTATGTGACAAAGCCTTATTCACGTTTTAAGCCTGAGACTTTCTAACACATTTAAAACTGAGCACCATAATCATGAATTTTTATATTCAAGCTCTAGCCTCTGCTTAAGTTTATTGACATGGAAATATTCACAGCAGCAGATGATGTTCCTCCAAAACTGATCTCATCAAACATAAAACACACAAAGCCTCCAAATCTACAGTAAACATAATAACCCAACAAAATTACAATTTGTTTTTAGCTGCCGTTCATTAAATCTAGTGCCTTTTAAGGACTGTACGAGGGTAGATATCACACCATGAGAGAACTTTTGTCACAGTGGCTTATTTTAGGATGTTAATGAAAGCAAACTGGCCTGCTAATGATAATGATGACAAATTGCCACTTGGCCATGAAGATCCGCCCAGTGCCTTGGGATATGGTCTTCTAAATTAGGATTTGTCAATAACATGCTGCCAATTTGTCTTCTCACGAATCAAAAATATTGGTTACTGTAACTGGCAGGCGGCAAATGATTTCTCCTGGTTTATTTACAGTATCATCATTAGCATACCAGGGGGATGTATTGGATAAAATGATATGCCTTTGTGGATAAAACTCATTGAGGCTGTCTAGGAGACAGAGACACAGCTCTGATTTAATTTGCTCCTTACTGTCTACACAACTATTAATAGCAAGATTCAATTAGATGCATTTAATTCTTAAATATGGGAAGATATTTTGATCTACTGGTATTAAATTGAATACATCAAATCAAGCATGGCTCCGAAAGCGTGTTAATGACGTGTCGTTCCAATTAATCGTGACATAACAACATGAGCTCACATAAATACAAAGAAAATGAATGTACTTTGCAACAAATCACTCCTGGTGATTTTGAGGATTAGTAACTTCCCGCATCTGAACTGCATTCGATGATAATCCAAATCACAGCTAATAAAATGACTAATGATGATTGGGCCAAAAGGTAATTGAGCTTAAGCTTAGACATTCAACAAACGAGAAATTAGCTTTGAATGGATTCCGGCCACAGATGTCCATCCGATCAGGCCATATACAATTCCAATCACTCATGGCTTTGCAGAGCCTAAACATGTCTCTAAATAACTTGTTACTATGTCAAAATTGAGATAAAATTATGCACCATTTAGGACCCAGCATTCATGAAATGTGTTAAGGCAACTTTAATATAAATTGCCTATTGGTAAAAGTAGTGTTAATCACTATAACTTAATGCCAAAATACACCTTAGGCTTTACCCTCACTGTTACCTCTCAACCTGCAAATGGCCTTCCAACAACATCCTCATACAGATTCTCCATACTGGACTCCACACTCTCTCCAAACCTCTCACTAAAACACAAAACAATGCTTTAATCTGAGTAAGCACATTTAGTGGGTTGCAACCCAAAAATGGGTCACAGGTATATTCAAAAAGAGTTCTATAATGGGGAAAAAATGCTAAATGTAAATAATAAATGCAAGTAATCATATGCAATCACATGCAAAATACTGTACATGGGCTTCTCAGCTTTCAAAAGGGTAGAATAAAATGCCTCCCATATAACTTGTTAATGTCAAAGGATGTTCATCCAATTAAACATTAGTTTGGTGACCTGATATGATGAAAACTAGCTAATATATGACTCAAAAGCGAATAAACCACTGCTGTTTATATATTGACAAGAATGTCAATTCTCTTATTTACCTACACTGAAAAAAAAGTGGGTTAGAGACAATAATCACTCAGAAATTGCTAGTGAATTTCACAAAGAATTACAAAGACAGCAATATACACATTGAAATAAATTAACTTTGAAGCAGAAAAACTAAGTGAGTATTCCAATAATCTTTGTTTTATTTCTTTTTTTTTTTTTGGTAGTGCAACAAACTGTAACACTAAATTGCCTGACTTCAGAAACAGTTTTGCAAGTGTTGGCATTTGCATTTACCTAAACTTTGTCTTGAAACTGTGAGTGATTATATTATATTTAGTTGCTCCTGACGTCCCACACTACTCTGGCCAACCAAAAGTGGACTGATTTCCACTTCAACCCCTGATTAACATTTTTTTTCTTTTCTTTTTTCACACAACAAGGAAAATAACAGATCTTAGGCAAGCACTGTTTATTTTTTATAACTTTGCACGTGTGCTGTCCGGTGACAGAAGTTTAAACCTGATTTTTTTTTCCAAGACACTTAACATATAGAATTCCAAGCAACAATTCATAATGAATTCTTTGCAAAACCAAGTGGGAAAAACCAAAAACTAATCCAAAAGGAAAGCTCATGAAATTTATTATTATTATGTGTCATCATAATTTAGAACTAATCACACATTATTTTAACGAGACAACCAGAACAACAGAAGATCCTATTTGATTAGGATTTTTTTTTTCCCCTATTTTTTTATTTATTATTTCGTCACAATGAGATTGATTCCAAATTAAGATAAAATTTCATTACGATTCCTTTTATTTGACTAGGGAAATAACTAAAAATAAATAACGGCCAATCTCTATTTAACTTCTAAATACTGATCAGGAATAGAAAAAGATTTGGAGTGCTTTTTCTGTTCACCTATCACATAGTCCACACGGATGCATATATGTCTAGAATTCTCCTCGGAGGGATACAAACTGATCTCCCCCTCGACTTTAGTGTCCTGCATCACATCCACAGCATCATCCAGATACAGCACAGCCTGTTTCCAGTGCGTCTCTGGTTTGAACGGAGACGTGGAGAGCACCAGGGCCTTCTCCTCAGCGGGGAAAGTCACCGTGAACCACACGCAAAAGGCGTGGATGGAGGACGAGCCGAAGCACTGGCAGCTGAACACGCCCCTCACATCTCTGAGCTGCTCCAGCGTGACCGTGTTCAAATCCAGCTCGGCAAACTTGCACGGGTGGGAGAGCACATCCTCCACCGTCACCGGATTCACAGTGATGTCTTTGTTCATGATGCACTTCCTGGCAAAGTCGGTCATGCAGGACATGTCCACGCCGTACTGTCCTTTAACGGTGCTCCAGAAATTCAATCTACCCTCCACCACCAGATCGTTTATGGGAGCGATGTAAAGATCCGCACGGGACGGTAATATGAGGCCACCGGGTTTGAGCCACTTATCCCGGGCGAAGATCACCGAGTTCAGCATGGATTCGTGGAGGAGCGCGTAGCCCATCCATTCACTGACAATCACATCCACCTGTTCGGCCAGTTCGATCGTCTCTAATGTGGCTTTAATGACTTCGATTCTGTCCTCCATCTGATTCAGTTTTACGATCCGCACAGCCTGATCGGCAATCGAGCTCGCTTCGACTGCATAAACCTTCCTGGCACCCGCTTGCGCACAGAATAAGCTCAAAACGCCGGTACCGGCTCCCACATCTAGCACCACTTTCCCCTCTATTGACTTACTGTTTTTAAAAATGCCCATTCTGTACGTGTTAGTGCGCACAGTGTCTGCAATCATCTCTTCGTGAATGGTGACATCGGAGTAGCTGTCAAAGTACATGTAATCCTCTGTACTCCTGTCTAATTTTCTTTTCTTGGTACCGTGCTGTGACATTTTCCACAAGTTTGCCATGCGTCTTTAATTTTCCTAAAGTGGCTTCCGTATCCGAAACGCAATTTGAAAGGCATCATGGGAGATGTAGTTTTTAAACACGGAAATAACAACGGTCAGTTTTGAAATGAACTACACTTCCCATGAGCGGCAAGAAATTCTTACTAGAACTAGAACGTATTTTAATTTTTTGTTAAAAACAAACACTTATAATTGCTATAATTGTTTTTCGCCTTTGAGAAGTTAGGTAAATGTGACAAACTTCCCTTAAGAACATGTGGAGACAACTTCCATGGAAAGATAATTCATAAATAAACTAAACAATGCCTTACAGCTATTGTGAAAAATCAATTTCTTTTAGGTGTTGGTTTAGTCTGTTAAATAGGTTATAATTATTGTTATCTATAAACAATATTTAGAGGAAGAGGAGGAGGAGGAGGAGGAGGAGGAGGAGGAGGAGGAGGAGGGGGGGGGGGGGCTATCTGATAATTACTTAAAGTGACAAAGTACTATAATTGATCCTGTTCTAGACCTATATGCAAATCAAATATACCACTAACACTTGTTTGTCACAATATATCCATGTGGTTATTTAAGTTAATGATGCATGCTGGCCCACACAAGTAAGTGGATTAAGCTTGATAAATTCTCTTTTCTTTTTTTTTTACAGCGAGTGTTGCTGTCTGCCTGTTTGGCAGTAGTTCCAGGACAGCTGTTTAAACTGACTGTGCCCAGCTGTAGCTGTACTAACATAACACCAGGGCTCCGTCTGAGCCAAACCGCATTTTCCACCATGACGGATAGCATGATCTGCTTTTAACCTTAATAAAATAGCACTGCCTCACCCTTGGCCGTCACTCTCCCCGCACACTCTAAAGGCTACACACTGACAGCAGGCTATTTCTCTTGAATACAGTGTGTTTTATGATTTCTTCTGCTTTATCTATGGTGATAAATGTTCACGGTTGGATTATGAGATCTGGCCTTTTTTCAGCATTGTCCTCAAGTTGAACTCACAAAGTAAGAAGAAGTCAGAGGAAAAGGATGCACATTGGTTATCTTTATATGACACATATACACATTTCTATTACTGGAAAATTTAAATCATACATGGTTAATTAAGTATTCATGTGAATGGGAATTACAGCACAGAAATAAAATGCTTGAAGTGAAATGCATTCATGAAGCAGTTGGTATTAAATGAAAATTCACAAAATTCAAATGTTCTATTTTCCAAGTGCATGTTATCTTACTGTGAACATTTTATTCATGTATATGTTACATTTTAAAAAATAAAAAGTACAAAAACAATATGTAGAACCAAGTCCTCATCCTTTTTTTTTTTTTTTTGTATGTGTCTCAATACAGAAAAAAAGGTCTGTCATTACTTCTGTTTCATCACGATTTTGCAATCAACATGAAATCTTAATTCACCCTATTTACTTTCCAAATGCACAATAATGGACTTATTTTGAACAATTCATTTGTTCATTAGGTCACACAGACTATTTGACAATCTTAACCATTAGTCAAATAGCTATTTAGATATTGTTTTAGCAAACTAGCATTTAGTCTGGCTCCATTCTGGTACTTAAAGCTCAATTTCACCATAAAATCAGTTCCTGCCCTCATTGAATATCTGTTCCATTTGGACATCAACAAAGGATATGGGAAACATTGATCCTCTTTTTTTAAAAACTGGCAAGGGTATTTATTTTGATATTTTGCATTTGCATTGTATATGCAAATGCAAAATTTGCCCCTGACCTGCAACCAACTTTTGGGTGGTGACCCACCAGCTGTAGACAAATGTATTAAAATGTGGTGTTTTGCAAAATTCCTTCCCACTGTCTCTTTTTCCATATCTCCCTTGTGTAGTTTTTCATCCTTGCTACGATAACACACAATTTAAACAAAATCCACATCCTCTGAATGTTTTTACACACTCTGAAATGATTGGAAAAAAAAAAAAAACCCATGTGTTTGCACAGACATCGGCACCTGATCTCGCTTTAATTAAAATTGCACATCACTGTTTGCCCATCTAAAGCACAGACTCTGAGCTGATTGGAAGGGGATGGACTGGCAACGAAAGAAGAGACTTTGCTCAGTGGTCCTGAAACATGTCTGGAAAGCCTGAGATAATTTCAGAGCGGAGAGATGGTGGCTTCTACAAATGGAAGAGACTGGTTGTTCAAGCATGAGTGTAACAGCGGGAAACCAAATCACTTTGGACAATGAAGGATGTCCTGAAAACATTTGATAACACAGCTCAAGCAGATTTTTCCTGGGTGGCTCATGTTGTTTCCAATCCGCCTGCTGAATCTTGTTTGGTTGGATCAGTTAAGGGTGAGGACATGTGATAAGTCTGCTGAAAGGATGAAACTAGAAGGGGAAGTCACAATCACTGTGGCGTATTGGTGGTTTGATTCAGTTATAGAAGTGCCACCCTGGTGGCGTTTCCCTTAGTCAGATTTTTTGGTCTCTTATTTTTAACAACACGGTTCATTGAAAGAACATGCCTCTACCTACAGTACATATTTGTAAAACTCACAATATATACCTTTAATAACTGCAGTTTCCAGCTGATATGAACACTAGTGGTGGAAAAAACACCAACAATTTTTAGTCCTTTTCACACAAACTCTGATTACAGGGGCAGATATGTAATCAATAAGACTTTTTTTTTTCTTGGGTCCTTGCACACTTTCACCATATTTGATGATTTGTAAACTAGTACTTTTTTGACATTTGCATCAAATAGCCACATGTATAGCTTTTCTGACATTGTAAAGTTGCTCGGTAGCTCACCCGGTTGGCCTACAAAAATTTACTTTGCGTTCAGGTATAAGTCCCGTGAAACATGTTACAGTAAAAGAGCTTGAAGACTTAGAGATACTTCTGCAAATGCATTTTTATCTCACGTTTGCTTTTGTTAACATTTGGTTAGATTAAGTTACGTTTTAGAGGTGGTATGTTATTTTCAAATGTGATAAATCATTAAGCTTTTAGCACCACTGACTGGACATTTAATCTCCGAAAAACAATACAACAACCAACATAAATAAAACGCTGCCAGTTTCACTTAATATGTTTGGGATAAAACTGAACACACTTTTAGCTCCACATACTGGACATTTCTCTTTGAAAATGTAATAAAACATCAAGGAAAGCAATGTAATGTTGCCAAAGGCACGTATTTCCAGTGAGCATGTGGTTATTTTTATTGTAGGTTTTTTCTTCTTTGTTAAATTATTAAACTAATATATGTTTTTTTATTATTATTATTATGATTATTATTAATTACAGGGAAGATAAGAGGAATAGAATCAGAACACAACCCGGGTGAGTGTATGTGCTAATCGCTTGCCTCAAATTTAAAATGCAGCATTACTGCAAAATGACTAAGACTTGCGAAACGATATTAAACACAATGCATGAGGTAACACCTCAATAAGTGGTTGAAACTGATGAGCAATGCAATAGACGTACGTAAACACACTAAGTCGCCTCCGGAGTTGAACCTAGAAATCGGTAAAACGAAAGAAGACTGTTAAAGTTTTATGAAATCAAACTCCCATACAAAAATATTTCAAAATGTGTGCGCGTTTGAGTGTGTGTCTCACTTCTCTCCGCAGCTGCTGTTGGAATTCGTGTGCCTATGGGGAAATCCTAAGTGCTGACAGCAGGACTGAACCTGTCACCTGCCTGACCATCGTCTGTGGCTCTCCATTAGCATCAGGCCTGCGGGCAGTACCGCCTGCCAATCTGCCCACTGTCACACTGGCCTATTCAAAAATAAAACTTCTGAGAAATTAATATGTGATACTCTGGCTGAGGATTGATTCCAGCAGGATCAATGTGGAAGTGCCTTGATATTTTACTCTCGTAGTGAGGCGCACATTAGACAACAGCAGTTTGTTGAAATCTGCGTTTTACTGAACATTGATTATGGCTGCAATCTGTTTCAAGCTGACAGATGAGTTGACAAATAATGCCAAGAAAAGACATTATTTAGCCCATTAATGTTTTTTAGATCTGTTGGGTAAAAATATTATTTTTATTTTGAAGTAAAAAAATAAAATAAATAAAATTAGACCATTGGGGTAAAATTGAATTGACCAGAGTGGTATGTTGTTGTGTTGTTATTTTTAATTTTATATTTATTGTAATTTGAGACATTTTTGCTATTCATTAAAACTTAGGTTAACTTCAGTTATAGCTTAACTGAGTGAAAATCATATGAGATATGATTTCAATATGGGAAATTAAATAAGTATATACAGTATTCACATTCATCTACATATAATAATTTTACCTTTCAGATGAATCTCTTTTACTGGAATTCTGCTTTGTCTAACAACTAACTAACTAACTAACTAACTAACTAAATAAATAAATAAGAATAGTTGATTTAGTATTTAACATTAATGACACAATATGAAAATATATAGATATTAATAAGAATATTATCAAATCTGTATATTCTGTGACGATTTACCTGGGGGTATTTTTGCACCAGAAAGGAGGAACTTACCCCAGAATAATTGTCCATTTTGTGGTAAGACAACTAAATTAGTGAATCTTTAAAGTTTAAAACCAAAATGAACACTGTTCTTAAAGAGGGCACCTTCCTCCATTTTACCCTATACAACATGCCATGTGATGACAGCTATCTTTGTTTTCATCATCATGTAGTTGTATCCAAATACTTTCACTTACACAGTAAACAAGAATACCAAAGAATCATCTGACAATAATTGTAGCTGTCCTGTAGCATGGCAGCATATACACCCTGAGACCTGAAGAAAACAACACTCAACACATGCAGACAAAAGAAAGATCATTAGCTGTGAGACCAATTCAGGAAACCACTTTTCTTTGTTTCGCTGTGGTGGTTCATGGTTAGAAGGTATTTACAAAAGAGATCTTCCCCACTGGGCCCTAATCAGCATGGAAGGAGAACACACTGACAGTCTTGAGCACAAAAAGCATCATATGTGACTCTCAGAACAACTGATTCTGAGCCTGATTCTATCCCATTCTATTCTACTCAATATACAAATATCACATTTTAAGTGTAAATATTATTGGTCTTATGCTTAAACCAAGAAACCATTTGCCAGTGAGGTAAAAAAATATATACTTAATTTAAGATATTCTCCGAAAACAAATCTTATTTTAGCCAATTAAGCTTCTCAAGTAAATGAATCTTGTTTTTACTCAGTATTACTGATTAAGATTTATCTTTCTTTTTTTTTCAGTATAAAAACCTGATTACCCAAGTGGGAGGGGAAAAAAATGCAGCAAGAGCAGCGTTGTGGAGTGCCAATTAAGCATCAGATAATTTTGTGGTGTTTGGTCTACGGTTTGCCAGCGTGAGCTGAAATCTGTGCATCTATTTTTACCTCCAAAGGCTCGTGTCCCACTGTGTTCATACTGGACACTATCAGAACATCACCAATTAACAGGCAGGTGCTAATAAGGTAGACACAAGCCAGATGGAGCAGAAGATGAAAAAAGAGAGTCTATGAGACATTGCTTGTTCTTTTTATGATCAGAAATCAAAATCTACTGCTACATGCACATCTAAGTGTAGCAAGAGAAATGGTTCTCAAAAGGAATCTCCTACCAAGAGGAAATTATTATTATTATTTTTCTCTCCTTGTCTGGATGTGGATTATTCATATTCTACTCACATACACTGGACAAACATCAAGGCATTTAATGGGAACCTATTAATTTGGGATAGCTGTCGTGAGGCATGATTAAGTCTGTTTAAAGGGATAGTCCACCCAAAAATGAAAATTCTGTCATCATTTACTCACTTTCATGTCATTCATGTCAAACCCATCAGACTTTTGTTCATCTTCAGAACACAATTGAAGATATTTTTAATGAAATTTGAGAGATTTCTGTCCCTTCATTGACAATCTATGCAACTACCACTTTGACGCTTCAAAATATTCATAAAGAGATTGTAAAAATAATCCATATGAGCTGAGCGGTTTAGTTTAAATTTTCTGTAGAGACCTCAGGTACTAAATACATTAAAATCTGGGTACTAAAGCACAATACATGATTTAAAAAAGTGGTGAATGAGTGGTTACATTTTACACAAGACATTGGAGGAAAATACAAAGTTATCCCAACTACTGAGCTTCATTCAAATGCCTTATATAAATCTCTTGTTATGTCTGGTACCATACACTCCTAATACAGTACCAGACTACAGAGAAAGCCAACCTTCTCTCAAGGAAAGAAAAATTAAACTCCTTGAAGTTGCTTTCCAGAAACCTGATCTTGAAGTTCTGATAAATAAAATCAGTGACCCTCAGATGGCTTTACAAAGAACATGACTCTCTTGAGTGAACCAGAGCTGAGAGGGTTCTTACGAGATGGCTCCTTATAACAGCCTGAATACACAACTGGGCCCACTCTATAAACAGAGTGCCGTCTTTCATAAGCAGCCAGATTGAGCATGTGAAGAAAACGAGAAGAAATAAAAGGAATCCATTTAGTACGTTAGCAGGAGGTGTAATTGGTAAGATCTGTATATGTAATTGCACATATTGATTTTGGCTGTGATGATCAAAGTTAAAATGAGATTAAATTAAAGCATTGATGAATTGTTGGAAAAGTGTATTTTTGAAACCCATTTCCAGGGCAGTGAGCAATGAAATGGATGGATAGATAGATAGATAGATGGACAGATAGATAAATACAAAACTCAACTCAAAAGGTTATTTTTATCACTGTGTCTTATCTACAGCCTCTCTGAGTTGGCATGTTGCAGTTCGTACCTCTCAGAGCTTTGGTTTATTTACACACTCCCAATCACCGTTGCAGATCTGGACAAGAACACGTTTGCTTTCTTATTCTCTGCGGTCTGTAGACTTTTCCCACATGTGTTTCTGACTCAGAGACTCTGCTCCAGGTGTTGGGATATCAGCAAACACTCATGGGTATCTCCGTTCTTGGCCGCTGAGTTGTTTGTGTAAGCTGTGTCTTTGTGAGGTGCTGTGGAGGACTCCCAAGGCGTTTAATCTCCCCAATACCACAGGCTCTTAAATAAATCACAAGTGTGAGTGATTGGGCGTTGGACACAGTGGACGTTCGACAGGACTGTTCCTGACAGAAATCACTATTTACCTCAGGTATGCAAGGCATGTTCAAGGTTCCAACAAACCACTGAAATATTAACACTGCCCACCTGCACTCTTTCTCCTCGCTGTGAATTATACAAGAAGGTTGCAAAGTTCTAGCCATTTGCTATGCTAGCTAACTTACAGCAGCCGATCAGTACATCCCTTGTCTGTCTGTCTGTCTATTTATCTATCTATCTATCTATCGTTCTATCATTCTATCATTTTATCTATTGTTCTATCCAGCCATCCACAACACACTCTCAGAAGCAACACTTATAGATAAACGGATGGATGGAAAGACAGACACAGACCGACTAACAGACAGAACATTAGAATGAAAGGTATTATCATCAGACAGACAGACAGACAGATAGATAGATAGATAGATAGATAGATAGATAGATAGATAGATAGATAGATAGATAGATAGATAGATAGATAGAATGATAAAACGACAGAGAACAATAAATGGAACAATAGAACAATAGCACTCTGCTCATCTGGATGTCTGAATCCTAGAACATTCTATCGATAAGGAATCATATTAAACTTGGCAGCAAAGTTGCTGGCTGGTAATGTTTTCCTGCGTGCACCACTGCTGCTGAAATTTAGCCTGGGGGAGCAAGTGATGGCCCTACACAACCCTCAACTGATGACTGTGGGCATCTAGCCGCAGGGCACCAGAGTGAGTGTCCACAGTGAAGACAAATAGACCGCTGGACCTACAGTAGCACACACTGGCCTTTATCTAGAACAGAACGTGGCAGTATCTCTATTTTAATCCAGATATAACTTGCACAAACACCCCCATGAATGTACTTTAGCTTTATTGATATTAGCTTTGTTAACTAAGTGTGCTCTTTCATTTAGCATATTATTTCATTGAATCAAACAAGCACACAGTATTTTGATAGTTACTGCTGAATAGCCTCCAGAAATCAGAAATAATTTCAGTCCTAACTGGTGCCTTGTGTCACCACCGAAATCTGAAAACAAGCCAGTGGCGCCATCGCATTTTTTCTCCCCACATCTTTATAGCATGGGTAAAATCCAATCCTCTGATTTTTTTTTTTTTTTTTTTTTCCTTAGGAGAAGTGCAAACACAGTGAGGGAAAGCATTTGTGATGATAGAATTATCCAGTGAAGTATAGGGACATGGGCAGGATGGTGGAGAGCACAGCGTGTCGTTCCGTAACACCCTGCTGCATTCAGCTAATAAGCCCTAAATAATATCCTGTGACCAGCTTGGCTCTTTATCACCGGGATTTGCCCTGTGTAATAAAGTCAAATTAAGCTGGATCAACCATTTTAAACTGCCTTCGCAGTGCACACACAATGAGTCTCTGGACACAATGGACTGTTGTTAGCTGGCTGTTCATAAACCATTGGGAATTATGCACACACAAGCATTTCCACTGACATCATACATCCGCTCTCAAATGAATGCAGATGGTTCCTATTTCAGAATTTTTTCACTCCCAATTAATGTGTGACATTGCTACAGATATTTGCAGTTGTAAGGGAATACACAATGCACAATTGAGAAGTATTGATAAAAAGTCGTCTTCATTTGGTGTTATGCTGTTATGTAGTCAAATTCCTTAAAGGGATAGTTCACCCAAATTGAGAAGTCTGACATCATTTACTTACCCACACATTGTTCCACATACGTGAGAATACACACAAAAGAAAGATATTTTGAAGAATGTTTCAATATAATTTAAGTGAATGAGATTCAAAACAACATTGGAACCCAATGATTTCCATTGTATGGACAAAAAAACAAAACAAAAAAAAAACATACAAAATACAGGTTTAGAACAACATGAGGGTGAGCAAATGATGACAGAACTTCCATTTTTTGTGTAAACTATGCCTGTTAATGTTAATGTTTCTTCTTAACTCTTATGTAGCTATGTACGAGGATCATTCACTTTTCTTCGGTGTTCATTCACTTTTACTAAATTCATTTTCATTCATTTGGGCTTGTGGGTTGAGAATGTCAAGTGAGCAGACTTACCGAGAACGTAGATAAAATATGCTGACAAATATAAAAACCTAAATACATTCTCCATAAAAAAGTCCTTGTTATATTTTAGATGACTATGCACTTGTAGCTTAAGCATGGATGTTTTGAATCCAAAAAATGACATGAACTGATTAAAAAGAGGAAGATGGGAGGAAAAGGAGGAAACTTGCATAACTCTCCCCTCCAGATTTCATGCAAACCAAATGAGACGTAATAATGTAACATGATAGATTAAGCACATCGGTCACCATTCTTTGCATAATTTAAATCACATAATGATCTATATATAACCATTCAGATTCTCCTCTCGGAGTCTATAAATACAGTGGGAAGCTACAGTGTCACTGACATTTGAATGAGCACACTAATGACCAAATGAAGAAAATCTAATACTTTTGCTGAAAATGGCTGAACTAAAGTTTCTTATAATAGACGCCTATTAGATGATGGATACCGCTCTGATCTTTCTGATTACATAATATAAGGTGACGAACCAAATTTTTTCAGAGCGTAATGCGCAGTTTTAGAAAGACACTAAATAAAAGTTGACCTTTTTCAACTTAAACCAATTTAGTTGTTGTTGCAGACACTATCAAATACAGGAGTGCCAGACTTTCAATTTCTAGGTAATGGGCTTTCTGAGACACTTTTGTTTCAGTTGCCGTCAGAAACATGTTTGAATTATTGTATTGACTTGTTTAGGTGTTAGACAGGCTGAAATATCAGATCTTGACCCAGTCTGTCCATGCATTGTGGCAGGTTTCTTTATCTGTGGCATTACAGTTACAGCCACATGCAGCTCTGCCATTGGGCACGAATGAGACATCACACTTCAATTCCACCCAGCACTATCTATATAAAGGGTGCAGAATCCAGTTAGCAACAGAAAGGGTTCGTAAAAAGGCTTTTTCAGTGCATCTAAACCTTGCTTCCCTCCACTGCACAAGGTCCCACTGCTCTTCAGGGTGACTAATTTCATTTCCCTGATTTAAGTGACCTTTGGCAGAGATGTTTTGACTGTAATGATTTCCTGTCCCTTCTGCTCAGCCAGCAGAGCATTCTGAGTGGACAGGGGTTCTGCTTTATGTCCCGGTGGCTCAGATAAAATGTGTAATGAGTTGTGCAGAAATGTTCGTGTGACCGGGGTACTGACTGCCAAGTTTGACACTTCAACCTATAGTCTCAACTAACATTCACCCCATCAATCTCACTTTACACTTTGATGCTGCGGCAGAAGGTCTGGCAAAGGATTTTAGGGTTGTTTTACTTTCATACTGGTGAGTTTAGTGATGGTGATTTTTGACCAAGGGGTTTTTCTGCAGTTTAAAAAACAAATTTGCTTAATAAATTTGCACCTGCTTTTTTAAACTATACATTTTTTGTTATCATCTCTCTCACTTGTTCATGTAGAACACAAAAGGAGTTTTCTATAAAACAAAAATGCATAGTGATTTTCAGAGTTTATTAAAAATCATATATTAGATTGGGATTTGAACCCTGGTCCCTTTGCTTGCTAAACAAAATCTAAACCACATGAGTAACACTTCTTACAAATTAGGCCTACATTTAGCTTCTCAAGGCGCTTTACATAAGAAGACAAAAAAGATATAAAGGTTAAAATAATAAAAATGCACAATAATACAAATTTACTTTTATTCATTCGTTTAGTTGTTTGTTTGTTTACTTGTAATTGACTGCAATGCCCTCCAAACCTAATTAGAAATATTACAATATTATATTATCAGAATATATATGTTCCAAACATTTGTTCCTTAAGTAATAGTTCACCCACAAAAATGTAGATTTGCTGAAATTTTCTTTATCCTCAGGCCTTCCAACATGGAGTTTGACCATCTTTGAGATGCCTTTGTTCCCTTTCAGTCGGTCACTCTCTACGTCACGTCGGTAATGACCGACTTTGTGATCTCGCTTAGAGAGACCAATCCACTTCGCGTGTAAACTAAACGAGCCAATGCACATTGGCATGCGATGATTGCATCTAGCTGCCGCTGATGACAGCGCGAGCATAAATAGGCAGCAGGTGCAACGCATACTCAGCTTTTCGCTTCGGAACCGAGCGATCACATCGTTTTGCTCCTGACTGCTCTACTGAGAGAAGAAGACTGAACGAGTTCAGCGCGCTCTCCGTGTTGGTGGTACAGCGCTTCAGCGGTGGTGGTTTTCCCGTGTCGAGTGGATTGCACACATAAGGCTGCACTACCCCGTTTGTGTTGCAGGCGGCCATCTCCCCTGTACGCTTCAGCACGCTAAAAGAGCTTTTTCCCTAAAAGCGCATTCACGGGTGCATCTTTTTTAAAGACTACGTTGCGTCTGGCAAACTCGACGTTACGTCTTTGTAAAGACGATTTGGGTCTTGCTATAAACTTACCACCCGTGCGTTTCTGGATGCGGTCGTTACCTGGCGCTGGGTGATGGACACGAGCGCTGCCTCACGTGTCTGGGCATAAAGCACGTTGAGGTGGCATTCGTGGATGACTTATCTTCCCATTGTGGGAAGATGATCATCTCAGAGCTGTGGACCAGGCTCTGTTACCTCAAAAGGGGCGGAGCTCCGTTTCCGCCCTTGATCTGGCTCTCGTCCTGGCTGCAGCCAGGCGAGGACTACTTCAAGTGGTAGTATAGGTGGTCTGAGGGTTACAGCGGTGGCAAACCCTCCAGGGAACCAATCCTCTAGGGACCATCGCTCCACTTGCGCTCCGCAACCTGTTGAGAGGCCAAGGGAACGCGCTGGGCCCTCTCAAAGACACCGCGGCTGAGTCCGCCTTACACGCTACGGCGTTACTGAAGGTTCTTCAGGCTATAGCACTGAGGGACCTGCACGAGGGTGGTCACGATCTGGAAATTCTGAAAGAGCTCTGAACCGCAACTGACCTTGCGCTCCAATCGACAAGGGTCACCGTGAGTTCTTTGGGTCGTGCGATGTCCACACTTGTGGTCCAGGAGCACAGCCTCTGGCTGTGTCTGGTCGACATGAGGGACACCGACAAAGTTCAGTTCCTCAAGGTCCCTGTGTCCCAGACCGGCCTCGTCGGCGATGCAGTCGAGAACATGGCCCAGCAGTTCTCAGCTGCACAGGAGCAGACTGAGGTGATCCAACATGTCCTGCCCTGGCAGGCAGCTGTTGCCACCACCTGTCCGCCGGCTGCAGCGCCCCAGCCTGCTCGTCACTGAGGGTGGCCCCCTGCGTCCGTGTTGCATCCGCAGCAGCCTCCAGTCAAGCAGCGCCATGGAGCTAGGTGTAGGCAGGCCGGCAGGGCGACGGGCGACCTAGAGGGAGAGGGAACTGCTCTTCGGGAGATGGTGAATGTACCTCTCCCTCCCCCGGTGAATTTTTTGTTTCCAAAAATCTCGACAAAAGAGTAGTTTTCTCTGTCTCTGGGTCCCAAAAGGGCATGGAGAGTTGCGGACGGACCAACACCAGACAACACTTATACTCCTCTCTCGCCAGTAGGCAGCAGCGGGTGGTTCGAGAGTGTCATCAAAGGCCCTACTCACGCACCCTCTGCCAAACCATGGAACCGGGTAAGCATTGCATTGCACACTCAGACCCCTCTTCGGTCCACCCACGGACCGGGTCCCTGCGTTCCACTTCGCTGCCCCACCGCGGGTACGTCGGTGGTCCCGCTGGTCCAGCTTGTACGGTGTCTGGGTGTCTGGCTACCCAAAACTTCTCGCTGGCTCCTGCGGACCATCAGACTCTGCTATGCGACTCAGTTCGCCCGGCGTCCCCCCGAGTTCAGTGGCATCCGCTTCACATCAGTGAAGGTGGCCGATGCTCCTGTCTTGCATGTGGAGATTGCAGTCCTACTGAGGAAGAATGTGATAGAGCCGGTCCCTCCAGCCGATATGAAGATGGGGTTTGACAGCTCCTACTTCATTGTACCCAAGAAAGGCAGTGGGTTACGGCCAATCTTGGACCTGCGTGTCTTGAACCGGGCCCTTCATCGGTTACCGTTCAAGATCCTGATGCAGAAATGCATCTTCGGGTGCATCCGTCCCCGAGATTGGTTTGCAGTGATCGGCCTGACGGACGCGTACTTCCATGTGTCAATCCTTCCGAGCCACAGGCCATTCCTGCGATTTTGCGTTCGAAGGACGCGCATATCAGTACAAGGATCCTGCCCTCTGGGCTGTCCCTGTCGCCCTGTGTCTTCACGAAAGTTACGGAGGCAGTCCTTGTTCCCCTGTGAGAGCAAGGCATTCGCATTCTCAACTACCTCGGCAACTGGCACATACTAGCTCAGTCTCGGGATCAGTTGTGGGTCAACGGGTCAACTGGGAAAAGAGCAAACTCTCCCCGACACAGAGCATCTCTTTTCTTGGTATGGAGTTGGACTCGGTCGAACAGGCAGCACGCCTCATGCAGGAACGTGCTCAGTCGGTGATGAACTGCTTGAATACGTTCAAGAGCAGGACGGCGGTCCCACTGAAACAGTTTCAGAGGCTCCTGGGGCATATGGCAGCTACAGCGGCAGTCACGCCACTGGGGCTGCTCCATATGAGGCCGCTTCAACACTGGCCCCATGGCCGAGTCCTGAGGTGGGCGTGGCAACGCGGCACTCACTGGGTCCAAGTGACACCGGCCTGCCACCAAACCTTCATCCCGTGGTCATACCCTGCATTCCTTCGGGCAGGAGTACCCCTGGAACAGGTCTCCAGGCATGCTGTAGTGTACACGGATGCCTCCACCAGCGGCTGGGGGGCCACGTACAATGGGCATGCAGTGTCAGGGGTTTGGACGGGCCCCCATCTGCACTGGCAAATCAACTGCCTGGAGTTGCTAGCAGTACGTCTTGCCTTTATCCATCTCAAAGTGCGCTTATGAGGCAAGCATGTGCTGGTCCGCATGGACAACACTGCGACCGTTGCGTACATCAACCGACAAGATGGTCTACGCTCCCGTCGCATGTCGCAACTCGCCAACCACCTCCTCCTCTGGAGTCAGAAGCATCTGAGGTCGCTTCGTGCCATTCACATTCTGGGCCTGCACAACCGGACAGCCAACGAGCTGTCACGAGCATCGCTCCCGGGAAATGGAGACTCCATCCCAAGACAGATCAGCTTGGAGACGTTTCGGAGCCGCTCAGGTAGACCTGTTTGCCTCTCCAGAGAACTCTCACTGCCAGTTGTTTCACTCCCTGACTGAGGGAACACTCAGCACGGACGAACTGCCACACAGCTGGACGAGGGGCCTTCGCAAGTATGCGTTTCCCCCAGTGAGCCTACTTGCGCAGACTCTGTGCAAGATCAGGGAGGACGAGGGGCAGGTCCTGCTCATGGCGCTGTACTGGCCCACTCGGACCTGGTTCCCAGAACTGATGCTCCTCGTGACAGCCCCTCCTTGGCAGATTCCTCTCAGGAAGGATCTACTGATTCAGAGACGGGGCACTTTGTGGCACCCGCGTCCAGACCTCTGGAAACTTCATGTCTGGTCCCTGGACGGGACGCGGAGGTTCTAGGTGACCTACCCCAAGAGGTAGTTGACACCATCACTTCGGTGAGAGCACCGTCTACGAGACACGCTTGCGCCTTGAAGTGGAACCTGTTTGTCGAATGGTGCTTTTTTCACCGAGAAGACCCCCGAAGATGCCTGATCAGAGTCATGCTGTCCTTCTTGCAGCAAGGGTTGGAGCGAAGGCTGTCTCCCTCCACCCTTAAAGTCTATGTGGCTGCGATTGCTGCCGACCCTGACCCTGAAGTCAGTGGGGAAGCATGACCTGGTCATCAGGTTCTTTAGGGGGGCGAGAAGGCTAAATCCTCCACGGCCCCCCTCCATACCCTCTTGGAACCTGTCTCTAGTGCTCCGAGCACTACAACAGGGTCCGTTTGAGCCTTTGCAGTCAGTTGAGCTGAAGTTTCTGTCAATGAAGACTCTGCTCCTGCTTGCACTGGCCTCCATCAAGAGGGTAGGGGACCCGCAAGCATTTTCGGTCGACGATTCGTGCTTAGAATTAGGGCCGGCTGACTCCCGGGTAATCCTGAGGCCCCGGCCTGGCTATGTGCCCAAGGTTCCCACTACTTCTTTCAGGGATCAAGTGGTGAGCCTGCAAGCACTGCCTTCGGAGGAGGCAGACCGAGCCCTAGCTTTGCTTTGTCCCGTCCGAGCATTGAGATGCTACGTAGACAGGACACAAAGCTTCAGGACCTCAGACCAGCTCTTTGTCAGTCACAGAGGCTGGGAGAAGGGGAATGCCGTCTCCAAGCAGAGGATGGCCCACTGGATAGTGGATGCCATCACCCTGGCTTATCAGGCACAGGGTGTGCACTGCCCGTTCAGGTTGAGAGCTCACTCTACTAGAAGTGTCGCTTCCTCCTGGGCGCTGGCTCGTGGTGCCTCGCTGGCAGATATTTGTAGAGCTGCGGGCTGGGTGACCCCCAACACGTTCACTAGGTTCTATAGCCTTCGTGTGGAGCCGGTATCCTCCTGTGTTCTCACCACAAGTGGATAGAAACACAGAGAGGCTTCGGGTCGGCTTGCTAAAACCACTCCAGAGAGTCCATCTGTAGACCCTGTCGAGCTCCTCCGTCCCCTCGGCAGCCAGACGTGGCGGAACGTCCAGCGCCAGGCCCTCATTCGATGAATCCGTGAGAACTGTTAGAGGGCTGGGTTCCATATGTAGAGACCTAAATGGATCCCATATGTGTAAATTCCACAGTATAGCCTCAGAGCCAGTGTTCCCCGGCAGACTTCTGCCATTTTAAGAGAGTTACAATCACCACTAATCTTCCATATGCACCTAAACGGTTGTTCATATGTGTAAGTGCTTCCGCAACCTCCTTCAGGAAGGATGGGGCTTCTGCACGTTCCTATTCCAAGTGAACGGGTACGTTTTCCCAGTGTTATCCAAGTTCACTGAGTGGGTAGTGCTATGACGACAGTGACTGGCCTTCTTGTTGCGAGCCCCGGCCTACACCAAAAGGGGGCCCAGGAGGCTCGCACAGGACACTGGAAAGGGCAGCATCCATGGCGCTTTGGTAGGGATTCCAAAGTCGGTCATTACCGATGTGACGTCGAGATTGACTGACTGAAAGGGAACGTCTTGGTTACATATGTCACTGGCTCGGCTCCTCAGCGAAAACCTGAGTATGCGTTGCACCTGCTGCCTATTTATGCTCACGCTGTCATCAGCGGCAGCTGGATGCAATCATCGCATACAATGTACATTGGCTCGTTTAGTTTACACTCAAAGTGGATTGGTCTCTCTAAGCGAGATCCCAAAGTCGGTCATTACCGACGTGGCTTCTCCATTCCCTCCTTCAGGGAACGAGGGTTACATACGTAACCAAGATGTTTCTTCATCAGAACAGATTTGGAAAATTTAGCAGTACATCTCCTGTTCACCAATGGATCCTCTACAGTGAATGGGTGCCGTCAGATTAAGAGATTAAACAGCTGATAAAAACATCACAATCCACCAGTATTCAACACAACTCCAGTCCATCAAATAATATCATGTGCACTGCACAAAAGCTGCGTGTTTGTGTAACGAATCCATCATTTTAACTTCAAACTGTTGTTTCTGGCTAAAATAAGAGTCCTCTATCCATAATATGGCTTTCTCTAGTAAAAAAATCACCTTTATTTAGGAGAGAAATACGCACAGATCAAACATTTTTTACAAGCAACAACAGTCCAAAACAGTTCTAAATAAACATGTCGGTGAATTTTGATGTGAGAAGAAAGCAGGGGATGGAGTTTTTATGGATTAAGAATTTGTATTTTGCCCAGAAGCAATGGTTTGAAGTTAAAAACTTAATGATAGTTTTATTTATTACAAACACACAGTTTGTAATTAACAAGACATTAAATGATGGACTTAGCTCTTTAGACTCTCTTTCTGATGGCACCCATTCACTGCAGAGGATCCACTGGTGAGCAAGTGATGTAATGCTAAATTTCTCCAAATCTGTTCCGATGATAAAGACAAACTCAAGTCCTCAAAAAGAGTGAATTTTCCTTTTTGTGTGAACTATTCATTTAAAAATCCTAAAATAATAATTAATGGAACCACTAATCGCTAAGAGAAATCAGAACCAGAAGAAATTAAATTCTTAATGATTCCCATACCTACCACTGGATGTTTTCCATACTTCATACTGTTAGCCAGTGGTGTACACTGCATTGCTGTCTCTCTCAGCCAATAAAAGCATGTATTAGCTCAGGGCTATTTTCGAGTCAACTTTGCAAACATCTGTAGGGCACAGAACTTTCTGTTGATTTCCACATGGCACAGACGTCCTTCGGAATTCTGCATATAGACACGAAAAGAGAGGGAAGGTTTATAATTTATAAAATGTGAGCGAAAAAAGAACAGGGAAAAGATGGATAAATTGTTGAGTCTTTTGAAAATGTATTCACATTCCGCTCTCCCATAGCACACAAATTTTTCATTCCTGCGGAAATTACTCTGTAGTAGACTTTTGATTTTTATGACAATATTGAACATTAAAGTTATGGCAAAGTCGTCCCCTGTAGCCAAGCTTTTCTCATAACGCATGTGCTCGTCAATGCAAAATGAGCATTTTGCAGTACCTGATAGACAAATGGGTTGGCCAAGCTCTCTGGGGGCACTGCTCTCCGGAGAGGAGAGAAATATTTGATGTCAGGTAGCTAGGGCTCTTTACGTGTATATTAATACAGGCAGCATGAAATATGAACACACATTTTAATATGGTTAACATCGAGTTCTCCATACTGCCTAGTGCCGTCTTGGAAGCATGACCTGGGGAAAAAGTGGCTCTTTAACGTATGAAAATGCACTCTTTAAGTGCTTTGTTCCATTCTGCAATGGGGAGGGGAATCCGGAGGCAGTGAGCAGCCTGGAAGCCCTGGGAATATCATCTTTAACAAAGAGTCTGTCTTAGACAGGCGCCCAGCAACCAAAGAGCTCATCTCAACATTTCAAAAGTGTTCCACCATGTTTCATATCCAGTGGCTGCACTCGAAGTGTGGAGCTGAATTCAGAAGTCATATTTCTTTTTTTTTTCCTTTTTTTAACCTGTTAAGAAAAGCCACAACAGTAACTCCAGTGTATGCTAGTACTTTTAAAAGCTCCCATAATAGTGTTCTCATTCCTTTTGAATTGAAATCAGCCCACAAATGTCATGCCCATCCAAACATACCACCTTTTTTTTATCTGAGTAGATTTTGAATATAACTTTTTAAATAAATAAATTACAATTACATCAGTTGCTCATCAGTGGATCCTCTGCAGTGAATGGGTGCCGTCAGAATGATTAAGAACAGCAGATAAAAAAACATCACAATAATCCACAAGTAATCCACACGAGCCCAGTCCATTAATTAATGTCTTGTGAAGTGAAAAGCTGCATAATAAACAAATCCATCACAGCAATTTTAACATCAAACTTTTGCTGACTTAAAACTGAGTTCTGGATCAGTAGAGAAATACTGTATGCACAGATCAAGCACCATTTCAGGCAAAAACGGTTCAAAACAGTACTACACAAATATAGTGATACTTTTATCAGCTGTTTGGACTCTCATTCTGACGGCACCCATTCACTGCAGAGGATCCAATGGTGAGCAAGTGATACAATGCTAAATTTCTCCAAATCTGTTCTGATAAGGCAAACTGAGCCTGACCTAAGGGGTGAATAAATTTTCATCAAATTTTCATTTTTGGTTGAATTATTTCTTTAATATCAAAAATGTCACATGTACTATTTAATAATAAAATAAAATAAAAAGATTATTTGTTTGACAGACAAATAGCAAGTCTTGTTAAGGATTTTAAACAGCATAGGCTTTAAAGAGACATTTACGCTCTTCAGTTCAGTCAAGCTGTTAAAGGCCAAAGTGCTGACTCAGTAGCCCTGGAGGCTAGAAAGAGACTGGACCATATAAAGCTCTGCTGCTTTCATGGGATATAGTCACACCTGCTTCCCACGGTACTGTCTTCCAATTATAAAGCTGCGTTTAGGAAAGAACAGATGAGCTGTTGGACTGCTGGAGCACTCCCTCTGTCAGCACATCGAGCTGCTCAGGTGAGTTGTTATCACAAAGAATAACTCAGATCCTTTCGATTAAAATTAGACTGTGGGAAAATCAGTTAATCGGCCATTCTTTCCTAAGCAGTATTTGCTTTACAGATGGACCTTTCAGAAACATTGTACCATTCTTTGATAAGCTTATCATATTCTAAATCAACCGTTTTGGTGACTTAAACATCTATTTAATGTGTACATTACTATTCAAATGTCTGGGGTCAGTAAGATTAAAATAAGATAATTCATTATTCAGAAATGATCCACAACAGTCTATGCTTTAAATAGGCTTTTAATATTCTTGCTTTACAATGCTTTACTCATCATCCACTCTTTCACAAACAGTGACATTGGCTCAGCTATTGAGGATTAAAAGTCTCTAGTTATGGCATCGTCCTCATAATTAAGCACAAGTGGCTCTTATATCGGGTCAAACAACCGTTCTGAAAAACGACTTACAAAACCCAACTCTTTTTGTGTGGCTTGCTGTGGTCCCCTGGCGTCAGGGACATCGTCTGTGATTGACAGGTCCTTCTGAGGGCTCAGGAAGGGCAGACAGTGTTCTCCACACCTCTTCCCACAAGTCTTTGAAGCCCAGGAGCTGAGCAGTGTGCCGGAGCTACGGAATGATAAGGGCTTGAATTAAGGTTCAGCATGAGTTTCTGGCTGGGAGAAGGAGAGAGAGCGCAAATTAACATAGAAAGGGCTTGTTCAGCATGGCCTCTGCATCCTGAGGAGGTCCCACCGCCTGCTGGCGTTACCTCAGCTTTGTGATCAGACTGACTACAGCTTGTCTGACCGCTCTATACACATCTGAATGAGCTCATATAATCACCAATATTTAATTAGTTTTTCTCATTTATTCTGCATGAGAGCTTGTCACCTATAGACCTCATTGAATAAAGTGCTTCATCATGTTTCATAAGTTGATCAGACCTCTAAAGACCTTCGAATGTTTTATGCAATTTATCCAGAACAAACACTAATCAAACATATTTTCTTATGTAAGACCAATCGTCTAACCTTGTAAGCACTCAAGCCACTTTGGAAACGAGGTACGTAAGCTGTCTGTACAACACAGTGACCTCCAGGTTTTCATGCTGTAACCAAATTACACAAATATACAGTAAGAATGGCCTCATGGTGTTCGTTCAGCAGTACATTCACACTGGATTTGACAACAAATAAAATGATGTCTCATTACCAACACCGTTGTTTCTTTTTAGTTAATGACCTCTCATGTTACCCTGCAGGCTACAGATAAGCATAAGGTTGCATTAAATGCAAAAACATCCCATGAATCCAAGATGACTACATTAGTATTGTATATGTAATCAAATGTATGCTTTTTTAAATTTATTTATTTATTATTTATTTTTTTTATGCAAAGCAGCGTACAAATGAGGAATTCAACAAACTGATTCATCCTAAGAAGGCAATAACATGAGAGTGCCTTTTTTTTTTTTTTTTTTTTACATTGTCTGGAAGACTAGTATTGAAAAAAAACATTATTTTTTTATGTACTAGAAGTTTTCACTTTTTTTTTTTATATGTAATCGTATGTAGTCAACATCAATAAAAATAATAACTAAACTGAGACTACAACTAAACATTTTCCATTTTTAAAGAAAACTAACTCAACTGAGACTACAACTAAACATTTTCCATTTTTTTCTTAGTAGCCACACAAATTTGGTCACCAAATTTGTAGAATGAGGATATTTTGAATATTTAGAATGTAAAAAAAATACATTTATAAATTAATAAACACAAATACTGCAAAATACAATTTAATGAGCAATATTTAGGTGTACTACAGTCTACAAGATTACAATCTAGAAAGAAAAAAAACTTTGTTTGTATGTAACAGAGTCAACATCAATAAAAATAATAACTAAACTGAGACGACAACTAAACATTTTCCATTTTTTTTCTTAGCCACACAAATTTGGTCACCAAATTTGTAGAATGAGGATATTTTGAATATTCAGAATGTAAAAAAAAATAATAATAATAAATTTATAAATTAATAAATAAAAATCCTGCAAAATACAATTTAATGAGCAATATTTAGGTATACTACAGTCTACAAGATTACAATCTAGAATTTTTTTTTTGTATATAATAGACGTTTTTGCTTTTTTTTGTATGTAACAGAGTCAACATAAATAAAAAGAATAACTAAATTGAGACTACAACTAAACATTTTCCAATTTTTAAGAAAACTAACTCATCTAAGACTACATTTTTAAAGACAACTAAAACAAAATTGAGACTACAACTAAACATTTTTTATTTTTTCTTAGTAGCCACACAAATTTGGTAACCAAATTTGTAGAATGAGGAACAGCAAAATATTTTGAATGTAAATAATTAAATATGTAAATTATTAAACACAAATACTGCAAAATACAATTTCATGAGCAATATTTACTACTAAAAAGTGTACTAAAAAGGCTTTGCCTTTTGGATATTCCATAATAAAGCTCGCAGCAATATGTATTTATGACAAAAGCTTTAGTTTAACAGCGTGCAGTTGATAAACTTTTCCCCATTCAGTGCTATTACCAAAGAGTCTCACCAGGGAGATATTGAGATGTCCCTCTCATAATGTGCAGGGGTTCAGGTAATTTCCCTGCAGGATTTGTATTCTTCCTCTTTGATGGATAGACAGTGTGTGTGTGGGGGGGGGGGGGGGGGGGGGGGGGGGGGGAAAGAAATTTCTTTTTCATTTCTTTTTAATGCCAGTGGTCTGTAATCTGTCATCCAACATCCGATTGCTGTGACACACAGAATATGGGGCTATTCCTGTTTTGCAGTGACTTTTTGACTATTATAAATTTGAATTTCCAGTTTGTTGCATGCAAACTGATCCAGATGATTGCAACGATTTTGTTTGCTTGTGAAGTGCAAACTGTGAGTGTCAATAAAATGACTGAAAGAGACAGAACTGTTGTTTTAGACATATTCAGTAAATAAATATGATTGTCTGTTAACATGATCATATAGCTAATTAGATAAGCAAATTAAAATGTATTAAATAACAGCATTTACCCATTATGTGCACACTTATATCTGAATAACTGAAATTAACAGAACCTGTAAAGACTACAAGGTGTAGACGCTGTCTGGACCCTTAGACTTCTGCCATTGAGCTGCATGTTCATTTTGTCACCAGAATGATTTAATTTGGCAGAAGCTAATCTGGCTCAAGTCAGAACTCTTGACTTTGTTCTGAAAGATTTCAGATGTACTAGACAGATTCAACTGCCTGCAGAACACTTTTCAGAGCACTATGAAAACTGACACAGCCTCCACTGGGAATCTGTATGGTGAAAATATACAGCAGCAACCAGCTTATGACATTACTGTTTAAAGATAAAAGTTTTTTTTTTTTCTGTGTCAGTTGAATGTGCAACTATAAAACATTCATAGGTCGACTTACCAAAGTGTGTAAAATATTGTTCAACCTTTTGTTCAACTAATAGTGTGGATTTAGCATGGGACTGTCTGTTTTTCTGAAAAAAAGGCTTTCACTGAGCTACAATAACAGCAAACATTCTCTCAAAGGTTCTCAGGCAATGTTCTCTCAAAGTTCTGAACTTTAATCTAGTAATGGTTTCATTCAAAGTTATCTGGTCTTTATCAAATGGTTAGCACAAATGCATTATTTATACATTGTTCATTGAAATTTTTAAAAACATTTTAGTTGGATGCTCATCTGACATATCTGTAAATATTACAACTTGTATCATTTAGAAGTAATATGCACATAACCTGTACATTTTGAACGGTCATTCAGAAATAATGTTTTCTTAACTTAATGTCAACGTTTGTTCTTAGAACATATTTTTATTAGCTGGGTAGGAACCTGTTAGGATGAATAGAGCTGAAAGCAGGTTTTTTTTCTGTCAACCTTGATTCAAAACACACACACACACCTGGAGGTGTGTTAGTATATGAAAGAAAAAAGCAAGAAAAACTTGTAAGAAAAAATGTTCTCTCATTTTAACTGCCAAGGAAATAATAAAACAGTGTTTAAAAGCAGCTCTTAAGTGTATTTACTTGTCTCTTTAGTGTTTAGCACAGTTGTTGTTGCTAGGAAACGCTTGTTTTGTTTACTGTGTGGAGACGTGCGGAAATCACGTTTGGTCTCGTGTATCGCGTACCTTGTCAGTGTCGTGCACTTGCTTGGCCATTTGTTGTGATAAAAGGAAAGTGTATTCAAGCGCCAGCAGAAGACAGTGTAAAGACACACTCTTTGAGAGAAGCAGTCTTATCAGCAGAAGTTAAATAAACAGTGACGGTTATGTATTTATTCTGAGCATTTGTATAATTAAAAAGGATTAAAAACTTTTTAAAAATCAGGATCTCTAAAATATAGACTACAGACTCACATAATATCAAGCTTTTCCCAGATTAGAGAAGCTCTGGAGAATTAGGAGTCATAACACAATGAAATGACAAAAATACAGAAATGTCCTTCTCAAGCAACAGGATGAAACCTTCAAGTGCACATTAAATGTGTAAGACTTTGGAGCAGAGGTTGCTTCGCATTGTCTGAGTTGAGCAGGACTACATAGTTTCTAAGATCAACTAGGAAACAAGACACAGCAACATAAATGAAACATACAGACCACCTACTTTAAGATCCAGAGAGATGGAGTCTGGTAAACAATGGTTCCCAATTCTGGGTAGTTTTTACATTTACACATTTGACAGATGTGTTTGTCTGAAAAGTGCCTCACACTGCGTTTGCAATTTGCATTGCAATTTTAAACAATTTATGCATTTCCCGGGAGTCTAACCTTAAGACCTTGGTGTTGCAAGCACCATGCTGCACTATTTCTGAGTTACAATTCTATGCAAATTGAAAGTTGAACACACGTAGAGTAAAACAATCCAGCGTATGCAATATTTAGTTTCTAAATTTAGATTTCTTTGAGATACAGAAGTCTGTGCAAACATTACATACCTCTAATTTGAATATATTTGCAATATGTAATGCCTCTACCTATAAAAGCCTGTTTCTGCCACAGAAAAAATGAAATAAATAAATAAAAAAGGTAATTGCATCTTTATTTCACAATTCTGAGTTTTTTCTTGCAATTCTGAGTTTATATCTCACTATTTTGACTTCTTTTCCTTGCCGCTCTGAAAAAAAACCCCCTCAGAATTGTAAAATCTGAACTCAGAATTGTGAGATCAGAATTACGAGATATAAACACAGAATTGTGAGATATGAACTTGCAGTTCTGAAAAGAAAAGTTTGAATTAAGGTTGAAGTTTTATTTTTGATTCTGTAGTGGAAACAAGAAACAGAATTGAATTCAGAGAAAAAAGTCAGAATTCAGAGTTTATATCTCGCAATTCTGAATTTTTTTTCTCTGAATTGCAAGTTCATATCTCTCAATTCTGTGTTCATATCTCACAATTCTGACTTTTTTTCTATGAATTGATAGGAAAAAAGTCCAAATTGTGATAGTAAAAGTTGCAATCACATTTTTTGCAATCAATGCTGGAAACCGGCGTCCATACTCAGTCTTCAGAATCACAATAAACATAGCATGATATCACTGGGCAAGCAACAGATTTGAGTCTATTTGATGAGGCGCCGGAGACTGATGTCAGATTGGGTTGGCTGTCATGGGAGAGTTTTAGGGCACAGATCAATGCTGTATGCCCAGTCCTCACTCATGACATTTTGAACCTGTGTACAAGGTTTCAACCACAACTATTCAATGCAACTTAATATATCACAGCTCCTACTGTTTTGACAAAGATTACAAACCCCCCGTGACCAAGTGTACGATTGATTTTGCATTGGATTTTACATATAAACCAAAGGGCAAAGGGGGGCAAATAAACAGACAACAAATATTCCTTTAGTTATTTACTATGGAAAAACAACACAGCACAGAGTTTGCATTTAGTGGATTATCAATATCAGAACAGACAAATAAAACAACAAATCAAGGACGTTTTAGTACAAATTGGCCAGATTAAGGATAGAAAAGCCTGTAACTCTAAGGGATGAGGGCTTTTCTTTTTGATCGAGTTTAAATTGCTTTGTACAGCGTTCACTAGGCAATGCCTGAAGTGGTGTGACTGCCATCATATTTTATTTCATTATGTAGATGTAAAGCTGGACATGTGGAAAATAAGATAATAACGCTTGAAGCCTGTATATCCAAGACCTGCCTTTTTTATACTCTAAATAAGGAGATGTTTTAATTCAGCTGATCCGATTTTCTTTTGTCTAAGAGCATTTCACTTGAAGATGGATTAATTGCTACTTGTTTACATAACAGTGATAAGCAGCATAAACAAGCATCATATTAAAGGCAGTGGTTATGAGTGTAATTATGAGATTATCATTGCAAAAGCAGGGTAGAGTCATAATGTATGGGTGAAAGAAATAATAGGCTATCATCTATCTATCACAAGAAAATTTATACTTTTATTCAGAAAAATGCATTCAATTTAACAAAAATGACAGTAAAGACATCTATAATAGTACAAAAAATGTAGATTTTAAATAAATGCTTTTCTTTTGAACTTTCTATTCATCAAATAATCCTGAAAAAAGTATCATGGTTTACATAAAAATATTAAGCAGTACAACTGTTTTCAACTTTGATAATAAGAAATGTTTCTTAAGCAGCAAATCAGCAGAATGATTTCTGAAAGATCATGTGACACTGCAGACACGAGTAATGATGCTGAAAATTCAGCTCTGCCATCACAGGAATAAATTACATTTTAAAATATATTCAAATAGAAACAGTTCTTTTAATTTCTTTCATAAACATTTAAAAAGGTAGCATAAAAGGCATTCTTGATTCAATTCTGAAAAGTCACAGCATAAACTAACCTTTCTTTCTACTCTTTTTCTCCTTGCATTCTCTCTGTCTATATCCCCTGCTCTCTCTCTTTCTCCTCCATGTCCCAATAGACAGAAGGAGTACTTTACAGAAAACAGTGTGGTGACGCCTACAGACTTGATTCCAGTCCACACAGAGCCACTTCATTGATCAAACATGCATCTGAATGAACTGCAGTTTGAGGTGTTTGCTTTCATGGCCCAGACGGCCGGTGCTGCCTTACCTAAACCAGACCTGTAGTTCCACAGAACAGCCCCAAACAAAAGTTCAACTCCAACAGAAGATGCCAAGAGCAGTAACAGTAAGGTCCTAGAAGACAAAAACTTAGACTTCTCTTTCCCATGCACCCATTTGCTACAAACCACATAAATCATATATACAAACCGCTGTAGCCGCCCTACACCAACTGAAACTCTTTCTCCTCCAACTCTGTCTGACTAATCCTGTGCTTTTTTGTTCCATGTTCCTATTTACCAAGGTACAATGAGAGTCTATTTAGAGCCCCTTCTGTAAATAACTGTAAAATGACTTCAAAAAATGGGTCAGTGACATATTATTTGACCTGATATTTTTAAGTCCGGACACGCTTGTGTGAATTAAACATTCCTTCCCCTGTCTTTATGACAGATTTCCCAAATCATTAATTTCTGACCCTTTTCCCTGAATTAAGAATTCAGAGGCCCCTGTGTGAACCAAGCCCCGAGCCATATGCTAAAATTAGCACCTTCAGAGAGGAGACTTTAGTTACCTTAAGCTGCCTGCACACTCTCTCGTTCTCCTTTTTTGCTTCCAAATTAGGTTTGCCACATTTGTACAAGCAGTATGTTCTTGAAAAGAAAAGGCACTGGATGTCATGCTCTAGTTTGTACTAGACTGGCTTTAACTACATGCAGTCAGAAAACAACTTATGCTTAGTATTATCAAGTGGTAGTGTTAAAGAATTTGATTATGTGCAGATTATTACTTACTCATGGTGAGGCATTCAGAAGACTTAATGGAGTTCTCAGTTGTTACATTTATCAAATTTGTTCCTGTGGAAGCTCATTTTTATTTTAGAGTAAAAAAAACAAAAAAAAAAAAACAGGTAGTTTTGAGATAATGTTTAAAATAAGCAATAAACTCTCAGTGTTAGATACAAAGTCACAGCTGTAAGATATTAAGTCACAATTACAAGAAATAAAGTTTGCATTATGAGAAATAGATGAGAAATAGTTGCATTGTGAGATATAATGTCATAGGTTTATAAAGTATTTGGAGTTTTAAAAATGATTTTGCAAGAAGTCTCTTATTCTCATAAGAGCATTAATTTGATCGAGAAATACAGTAAAACAGTAATACTGTGAAATATTACTACCTGTTCAAAAGAACTGTGTTCTGTTAGATTGTTTTAAAATGTAATTTATTCCTGTGATGCAAAGCTGCATTTTCAGCATCATTACTCCAGTCTTCAGTCACATGATCCTTCAGACATCATTCTAATATGCTGATTTGCTGCTCAAGAAACGTTTTTTTTATTATTGCAGATGTTGAAAACAGTTGTAATATTTCTGAAATTTTTATTTTTAAAGATGATTAAAAATAACTTTACTGTCACTTTTGATCAGTTAAATGCATCCTTGCTGAAAAAAGTAATAATTTACCTAAAATAATACTGATCCCAAATTTTTGAAGAGTATTGTAAAATGATAATTACTTTCTTATTTTTACTCAGAGGTGGAAATTATATATTTTCGTGTTTCTCTTTAAATTCTTTAGAAGAAAAAAACAACAACAACAGACACAAGTAATACAATTCTAATATTAGGCTATAAAATTAACACAAACTGCAGAGTTTAGAAATTTCAGTTCCATCTGAAAAGAAATGTTTGAGTTCATATTGAAATGGCTAATTTTGATAGCAGACTTTAATGTTTTAGCAAATCTGAGAACAGTTTGAGACATTAGACATAGAGACATCCACACAGAAAAGACTCAAGTCTTTTTTTTTTTTTCTGGAGTTCATTATCAACATGTTTTCACATTAATTACCTGTTATTGTTTAAAAGAAAAAGTGGAGAGAGACAAAAGAGGAGAGAATGTAAGAACAGAAGACAGAATCCGAGAAGCATGATGAATGAAAAATTAAAGCTGAAGCATATTCTTCATGACACATTGTAAAGGCTGTCACAGCGATGATGACCCTCCCAGCCTAAGAGCAGGAAGTGTGGAACAGGACAGGAGAAAAGGGGCTAAAATGTGAGACGCTGACTGCCTAGATGAAGATACAAAATGCAATCAGAGCTCAGGAGCCGGTCTCAGATGGGAGATGGCGTGCTGGAAGAGTGGAAAATAATTGTATCGACATCCAGCGCTGTACAGGGCCACACTGAAACCGTCAGTGTGGCTTCAGAGTCAACAAGCAAGGCTTGGGCATTGAAGAGTTTACCCAAGGCTAGGTATTGATTTCTGTTGAGGGAGGCAAAAAGTGTCTGGGGTATAGGAACTGAGAGAGAGAAAAGCTGTCTTTCCTGTTTTTATCTGATGGCATTTGCGGTTGTTCTTGAGGTGACCCGAGGATCACGCTAGCCTAGAAGTGCTACCGATTTGCAAATTTCCAAGCGAAAAAAACCCTCTAAGCTTCTTGTTGAACTCACATGAGGTGATTGGAAAATGTCTCCAACACATTATCATCAATAAAAAGGCCCATTAGTGCCCATTTTTGAGGAAAGTTAATTTGTATCGAAATGTTCATAGAAAAAAAAAAAAAAATCTATATAATTAGTATATAAAAAAATAATTACATTATATACATATAAAATTAAAAACAGTACAACTTATTCATATATTAAGTTAGACCATTTTTAATACATGTATATCATGGGTTCCACAAAAATATTAAGCAGAACAGCTGTTTTCAACATTAATTAATAATAATAAATGTTTCTTAAGCAGTAAATCAGCATATTAGAATCATTTCTGAAGGATCATGTGACACTGAAGACTGGAGTAATGATGCTGAAAATTCTGTGTTGCTATCATAGGAATAAATTACATTTTAATATATATTAAAATAGAAAACAGTTGTTTTAAATTGTAATAACATTTCAGAATACTACTTTATTTACTTCTTTTTTGATTAACAATTGCCGCCATAGTGAGTCTTTCAAAAACAATTAAAAAGTTCAGACATTTAACATAAATTAAAAATGAAATGAAATGAAATCAAACATATAATTTTTAATTAATATTTATGCAAATTAATTATCAAATACATGCATCCATATTTCTGTGAAATAATAAGTCACAAAAAAATTTGCAATTGCGAGATATAAAGTCACATTGTTAGATAAAAATGACATTTAAGATAATGTTAATTTAGATAGATCAGATATAAAGCCACAATTAACTGGCAATTAATCACAATTGTGATGTATGAAATTACAATAAGGAAAAAGGTCAAAATTGAAACAATCTCACAATGAGAAAAAGTCAAATAAAGTCACATTGTTAGAAATAAAACCACACTGTAATATACATATAGAGACACATTGATAGATATAAAATCATATAGTGAGAAGTAATGTCAAATTATTAGATGTCATATTGTGAAATATTAAACCACACTGTTAGATAAAATCGCCACAAAAAAAGGCTTTAAAAAACTCACTTTTGAATACTTTACACATTTTCTAAAGCTAAAATGAAGTTCACAAAAGCTCAGAATCAGCCAATAAAACAGTAGGCTGAAATATTTTTGGTAGTTTGCGGTCTGAACGATATTGTTTTCCAGAGAGATCAGCAGCTGTGTCCTAAACAGACGTATGGGACTGAGATAACGGCCTCGTCAAATACTCTCTGCACAAATAGTTCTGTGTGCCTCCACACACTCTAAACAGCAGCACACCCAGCTCTCATCCACAAACCTGGACATGAAACAAATCTGCAATCACCCGGACAACGTTCATTTCTCCTGCGACTGAGTTTCATGCGAGATGCATCGTCTGTGCTATTTTCTTCCATATGATAATGCAGCGCATTATTATATCATATTCCAAAAATGACAACCGCTAGCAGACTGTGGCGCTCTTATCTCTGAGCTATGAAAGCAGGAAACACATTAATCTTAGAGGTTGCTGGTCTGTCTATATCTGTGGTTGAGTTTCTTCAGCCTCCACAGGCCCTATGATCCTGTCCCAGGCTTATGTTCCTTTCCGTAAAGATTTTCTGCAACCGTATAGCCTTGCAATCTGTCATTCATAAATATTTGCCATCAGAATGTGTTCAAGTCTAAGATTTCCACCCACATTTCCCAATAGCTATGTCGTGGTTATCCAAGTACAAGCCTGGAAGTTGGTGATGTAGGTAAGTATCATTGGAAATATTCTATTACAATAATTAAGGCCTCTGGTTCCGAAGTTAATATCTGCAAGATCTTTGAAGGACTTACAGATGCAAAGTAGCGCAAAGCCGATTCGATTCAATAGACTAAAAGTACTACCATCTAAAATGTAAGTAGCTGTTTTCAAAGTTGTCTCAAAACAACTTTTCATGGGTAGTTTATTTATCAGTAATTACTCTGAGTTCCTATTAAAGATTAAACATTGAAATGATAAATTAAACATATATTTAAAATAATTCCCAATTTTACACAAAACATTACTTACAATTGTGAAAAGACAATATACACACTGTTGTGTTCTGATCTACCTGAGTTTAAGGTTGGTTTGCTGCTCTCGTTTTCTTGTAACACAATAGTGAGGAATACATGGGATAACATGAGTGACCATGCTGATTGTTGTGACAGCCAGTATATCACTGCTGGAAAATGCAATTTCAGTCTATAGTCCCTTTAGCCTGCAGATCTTATTAGCTGACCACGAGAGAACAGTAAAAAAGCACAACATAGGTCCACCATCACTTGATAAAATGTGTGCAGACAGACTGAGAGGAGGAAAAGGCCCTATGTATCTCAATATAACGATCACTGAAGATTTTTCCCCTCCAAGTTTGCAAGCAGTTGTTCCTATAAATGGAAAGTGGCATAAAATTTGCTAACGCAAATTCACTGAACATTCGCTCCACTTCAGCATGCAGTATTTCAGCCTGAAATCTGCATCTTATTCACTCAAAATAAAGTTTACCTAGCTGCAAAATGTGCTGAAATAGTGCTGCACTTTATTTAAAGGAATAGCTCAACCAAAATTTGCTGAAAATGTACTCATTCTCAGGCCAACCAAAAGATGTTTGATCGGAACAGATTTGGAGAAATTTTGCATTACATCACTTGCATCAATGGATCCTCAGCAGTGAATGGGTGCCGTCAGAATGAGAGTCCAAACAGCTGATTAAAACAACATAATGCATCACAAAACATAACAAAAGTCTTGTAAAGCAAAAAGCTGTTTGTAATAAACAAATCCATCATTAAGCAGATTTCACTGCAAAATTTGGCTAAAATATGAGTCCTCTATCCATAATCTTGCTTTCTCCAATGAAAAAGTAATATTGTCTGAATCAGGATAGAAATATGCACAGATCAAGCAACCTTTACAACAGTTCTAAACTAATATTTTGATGTGTGAGGACAACAGAAGATGGACTTTTTCACTGGAGGAAGTGTTATTATGGGTTATGGAGTGATATTTTGGACAGAAGCGATGAAGGTCTTTCAAAACACCTTAATGATTGATTTGTTTATTATAAACTGGTTTCACAAGATATTAATTGGTGAACTGGAGTCCTGTGGATTACTTGTGGATTACTGTGATGTTTTTATCAGCTCATTCTGACTGGCACCCATTCACTGCAGAGGATTCATTGGTGAGCATGTGACATAATGCTGAATTTCTCCAAATATGTTCTAATGAATAAAAAAAACTAAGCTACATCTTGGATGGCCTGAGGGTGAGTAAATGTTAAGGAAATTTTGATCTTTGAGTAAACTATTACTTTAATTAAGTCATTATCTTTTCACCACAAACACGAACCTTCCTATGTAAATTAGGTTTCTAGAAATGAGTGAGTATGTGTTTTTTAGTGCCAGTAATCCTTAAACAAACTGATGGTTACACATTTTATCATAAACTAAACATTAGGACAGTGCAAGCAGTTGTGTTATCATCTAAATCTCAGAAATTAATGAGTAAAAAGGCTCCATTATCAACAGCCAGACTCTTATGAGAGCACCAGTTTAGTGCTTTACCCAAAAGCCACTTCCAAGTGCCACCCATGAGGTCATTAGAAGCTAAGAGAGGAAAAGACAGTTCTTGATAGTCAGCATGATGCTCTGACATTTGGACAGGACTGACAAATAGAAAAATTCTGGGGATGAAGGACACGTACTAACCCGTGGCAGCTGTGGTGGAAGAGGGAAGACATCTGTCTGACTCTGGTTTCATCTCAGTTTAGGCTGCCAGACAAGATATTTGATACGAGACATTTTGAATAAGACATGGTGGACTGATGCTCTTGAAAGATGTGACTAGAACGCTGAGTTTGATGGCGATCCATTATAGCTGATAACAGGCCTTGTAACATTTCAAAAGCCTGACCTCACTCAGAAACCCAGTAGCATTGAAAAAATCTCAGGATCAGTCATACTCCAAACCCAATTACCTATCAACATTTTTTTTTCTTTTTACTTATATATGAATTCTGAAGCATTTACCTGGATCAACATGATAATACTTCAATGATTTCTTAAAATAAGCCTCATGTACTTTATAGCAGATGTTTATCCCTAATATGTTAATGCAGTGTTATTCACACTCACTGTAAGATGCATAAATTAGACAGAATTATACTTCAACCCAAAAACATCTGCACTGTGTCACTGACATCATTTCAGTGTTGTGCTTCTTTACCCTAGAAAAAAAAGCATTTTAGGGGTGTGGGGGAAACGGATCAGTACATGTCAATCAAGTCAACATCCTATAAAAAAATATATATAATAATTATTATAATAGTCAATACTAATGGTTGGTTATTAGTACATTGCCATAACAAATGGAGAACAGCACTACTCTGTTAATGGAATAAAGCAATCTTTTAGAGTGAGTCTTCAATCATAAGCACTTTTCTGCTTCTTAGAATGTTTTTAAAGAAAAAGAGTTTTGAAAAACAGATTATTAATGCTTTATTACAATAGGCCAATTTGAACTTTTTATTGTCTCAGTTACATTTTCCTCATTTTTTAGAATGCTGAAATGTTACATTTGTCAAAATTTCTGTGCAGATTTAATTTTGGGCTTGTCCCTACCCAGACTTTTAATACATTAAAACCCCTTAAATATGATAGAATCAGGACATTTCTACTCTTTCCTAGGAGCTTTAAAATGAAATCTCCTGCAGCATTGCAATTTCAATCATGCATAATTTTTTAATTCCTAAAATTGTTCCTGTACAATTATATTATTTGCAGATCAAAAATAATTTTGACTTGGATTTGGTGCTTGTTACTTGGTAGCTAGCTAAATAAGTAAGTAAATAAATAAATAAATAAAATTATATATAATTTTATTTATTTATTTACTTATTTAGCTAGCTACCAAGTAACAAGCACCAAATCCAAGTCAAAATTATTTTTCAAAATAATTTTATCAGAAGCACCAAATCCAAGTCAAAATAATTTCTCATTTAATTCAATGTGCTACTTACCATTTCTTTGTAATTGTTTCTGAGTGAAAATTGTTTCTACACCATTTTTTTTTTCAGTGTTAACAAGCAAACATGATCTTTAAAGCAGGATTTATAATGGATTGTATGCTTGCTCTGCACATTGCACACACTCCCAGTCATTATAATTTTTTTTTTTTTTAACCTGAAAAAGAAAGAAAAAATAAATACAATTTGTGTCGCCAGACAACAGCAAACAAAATATTAATGCATATAATTTTGCTTTGTCCTTTTATCTAAGTGACAGTGAAGTTTTACACGTATGGGAGATTCATTGGGAATTCTAAATCTGATCAGTGACAGGTCCATAGACGCATCTACTGGCAGATTAATGAGCCAGATCTCCATGTGGGCTTCTGGTGCTGTTCTGACAGGCTTTGCTTCAATGATCATGCATTACTGAGCCACGAGGACCCCACATCAAGTACGTCCAAAGGGAATATCGGGGTCAGCTTGTGTTTATTTGCATTTGAAGATTTCTCCCGTGAGGATAACTTGGATGATTTGATTGCGAGAGAGTCCTTGGTGAGGCAGGACCCATTTCTTTCCTACATTCGCAGTAATTTGCCTGTCAAGTCGTCCGAATGTCTGGAAACCGCAAACCAACAATTTCATCAGATGAAATTTCATCTGTTCTCTGACTATTATTTGCAAAAATTTAATAACAGTGGCCTGACTAAGAATGAGTGTAAACAGAATCATACCCCTGCTTGCTCAGTAATGACTTGAATTTTATTTCTGACCGGTGGCAGAACTAGAGTTTTATACATGGGGTGGCCAGGGGGTGGTCAAGGCTACTTCAGGGGGTCCATAAACCTTGAAGGAAAATTAGTGTGTAGGGGACACAACCTAACACTTTTTAGCTCATTTTTGTGTGTAAATTCACTTGGGGTTCATGTTTTCCACATTAATTTAACATGTCTATTACAAATATATGGTCCTGTTTCATTAATACAGTGTGTACTTTTTTTTTTTCTATATTATACAGTTGAGGTCAAAAGTTTACACCCCACCCCCTTGCAGAATCTGCAAAATATTAATTATTTTACCAAAATAAGAGGGATCATACAAAATGGATGAACGTCTTTTATGTGAAATATCTTATTCAGGTCAGTACTAAATAAACAATAACATGCATTTTGTATGATCTCTCTTATTTTGGTAAAATAATTAACATTTTGCAGATTCTGCAAGGAGGATGTAAACTTTTGACCACAACTGTAGGAATCTATATTATTATATCTCTCTATATGAAGCATAATTATAGTATTTTAATAAATAATAAAATAAATCAATAATAATTGTATTATTTAAATACATTCATTATATATCAATCAATTAAAAACATTATTCAAATTATTTGCATGACATTTAATAAAAAATAAAAGAATTAAATTACGTGATTAACAGAAGCAGTACATAATCATTTTCATCCAAATACCATGTTGTATAATGTGACTGTGGTTTCACACGTTCATATAGCAATATCACATGATACAGGATACCCTATGAGACCACTTATTCTGTCAATATCTCGTGCCTAGATAGGTCATCATGTCAAGGTCACCAATGATGCAATAAACACCAGCAATAAAAGATAACCTGCTCCTCTAAATTACACGGCCAAACGACGACACCGAAACACACACAGCTTGTGAGCTAGTTTGTTATGATGTGGTATAGATGTGTTGAATGAGCCCTTCTGTGTCCTGGGGCGTGAACTGTTCTTCATTTGCACTAGAAAGCTGCGCTGTGGTGACAATACCACCATGTGTGAATCGTACTAAGAGCGGTGGGGAATCTGAATGCTAGACCATCTTTTCCAGCATCCTTCTCTCCTGACAGGGCATCAAGAATAATAAACAGTGATCCCCAGGGAAGAAACGGCTCAGACCTTTGATGGAAACGAGGGTTCAGCATTTGGCAGCTAAAAGGATGTGATAAACGCCTCAGTCATGGGTCAGAGAGGCGGTCAGAGCGAGAGAGAATCTCTTGTTGATTGCATTCTCAAAGCTGCTTTGTTTCTAGTCTGCTGGAGGAGGACGGCCTCTGGACAGCTCTGTTATGACAAATGAATATGTTTCATTTAGAGGAATATTTCTCACAGCAGGTTCACACACTGATGACTTGTTTGCACAAACATACTTTTGGTTGTGACAAGTTTAATGAGAGCGGCTGAATGGCTGAATGAATGCAAACATTGTTTCGGCACAAAAACCTGCGTCTTATTCACTAAACCCTCACAATCCACATCAGTCCAATGTGGTCTCATTAATCGTAGGTATCTGTGCATAAAGTGCGGTTCTAGAACATGTACATTTTTAGACAACTGAAAATATTGACAGACAGCATTGAAAATGTAAGCACTGAATGTCTGAAAAAATGCAGAGATGTACAAATGTTTACAAATGCTTTTAAAATTATAGAACATTAAATTCATGGAATTAATATATTGATTAATTAAATAAGTTCAGTGCTATCGCATTTTATTTACCTAGGTTTACACATTACAGATAAAAACTTTTGGGTCAGTAGATTATTTATTTATTTGAAAGAAATTAATACTTCTATTAAGCAAGAATGTATTGCATTGATCAAAAGTGACAGTAAAGACATTTACAATATTAATTATCTATTTTCTATTCTAATCTATTTTTTAATAAAAATGTGGCAGTGGTGAGCATAAGAGAACATAAATAAATAAATAATAAATAATCTTATTGATAAAATGAAAAAAGATTATTAAAAATAATTATATATATATATATATATATATATATATATATATAATTCATATTAATATTAATATTAAAAAATGCTAATAAATATAAAAATAAAACACAAAATCTATATTTATAAAATGGTGAAATGTAACATTTTTACACATTTTCCCCCTCTTTTGAATATTGCACATATGCACACAACACGTCCAGGATATTCAATATATTAAAACATGTACTGTACATGTACTGAATAGATAGATAGATAGATAGATAGATAGATAGATAGATAGATAGATAGATAGATAGATAGATAGATAGATAGATAGATAGATAGATAGATGAGTGAATTAATAAATAAATGAATTAATGAATGAATACTATGAGATCAGGCAGTGGTTTAGCCAAAAGGAGTGCTACAAAAAGACATTCTGATGTAGCGATGGACAGCTGGACAGCAAGCCAGGAAAACAAACTGTTCCTGATGAACATTACATTTGTCTGCTGGAAACAAATATTTGGAAGGGACCTTTCATGGATTAGCAAAGCAGTTGCCAAGAAAACCTCTGCAAATGAACAGAAAATACAAAAATGACATTTACAATCAAAACCCAGATGAACGGGTGACTGGGATGTGGAGTAAGGCCGGAGAGAGGAGTGTTTGGTTTGTGAAGGCTCAAATGAGCCAGTTATGCATCTGATTTATTGATCGTGTGGTAAGATGTTGCAGTTCAGTTCATATTGAACCATACTCAATCAATCTGACAGCTGCGACTTCGCTTCGACTCAAACTGTCTCCACTGTGGAGAGGGAACGTAGGGGTTGACTTCAGTCACTCTCATGGGGGCCTACATTAATGGAAACTGCTTAGGATTCAGGCTCTAAATCAGCACTTACATATGTTGGTAAATGACACAAGACATAATGCAACATGATCTCATTGGCATTCGTAGGTAGTGAGCATTTTCATATACATCGATAGATACCAAAACGTTCAATATAAGCATACTGACTTCATCTGAAATGTGAAAGAATTTACATAAAGTATGAACAAATTTAGAGGTACACATTTTTACAAAATCTCCACAACACAACAAACTCTCCACAACACAATGGAAACAAGCCACAAAACAGCAAAATTAGCACAAAACAACGGAAACAAGTCACAACACAAAGAAAACAAGCCACAACACAACGAAATCTCTACAACACAACGGAAACAAGCTGCAATACAATGAAATTAGCACAAAACAACGGAAACAAGCCACAACAAAATGGAAACAAGCCGCAACACAACAGAAACAAGCCACAACACAATGAAAACAAGCCGCAACTCAACAAAATTAGCACAACACAACGGAAACAAACTACAACACAATGGAAACAAGTCGCAACACAACAAAATTAGCACAACACAACGGAAACAAGCCACAACACAATGGAAACAAGTCGCAACACAACAGAAACAAGCCACAACACAACAAAATTAGCACAACACAACGGAAACAAGCCACAACACAATGGAAACAAGCCGCAACACAACGAAACAAGTCACAACACAACAGAAACAAGCCACAACACAATGGAAACAAGCCACAACACAAAGGAAACAATCCACAACACAACAGAAACAAGTCACAACACAACAAAATTAGCACATCACAACGGAAACAAGCTGCAACAAAATGGAAACAAGCCGCAACACAACAGAAACAAGCCACAACACAACGGAAACAAGCCACAACACAATGAAATTAACACAACACAATGAAATTAGCACAACACAATGAAATTAGCACAACATAAAGGAAACAAGCCACAACACAACAGAAACAAGTCGCAACACAATGGAAACAAGCCACAACACAATGGAAACAAGCTGCAACACAACAAAATTAGCACATCACAATGGAAACAAGCTGCAACAAAATGGAAACAAGCCGCAACACAACAGAAACAAGCCGCAACACAATGGAAACAAGCCACAACACAATGAAATTAGCACAACACAATGAAATTAGCACAACACAATGAAATTAGCACAACATAAAGGAAACAACCCACAACACAACAGAAACAAGTCGCAACACAACAAAATTAGCACATCACAATGGAAACAAGATGCAACAAAATGGAAACAAGCCGCAACACAACAGAAACAAGCCGCAACACAATGGAAACAAGCCACAACACAACGGAAACAAGCCGCAACACAACTAAATTAGCACAACACAACAGAAACAAGCCACAACAGAATGAAATTCACATAGCACAACGGAAACAAGCCACAACACAATGTAAACATGCCGCAACACAACAAAATTAGCACATCACAACAGAAACAAGTTGCAACACAACGGAAACAAGTCACAACAAAACAAAATTACCACATCACAACGGAAACAACGTTGTGGCGATTTCGTTGTGTTGTGCACTACTGAGCCACCATAGTTTTGCATTCTCTTTTTTTTTCCCTTTGTTTTGTGTTCACGAGCAAAAATTCTGCGTTCTATCTCAGAACTGTATTGCGTTTTCTCAAGAAGCTTTGCATTTTCTCACAAGTTTTGAATTCACTTGCAAATTTTTTTTGTTCTCTCCAAGAAGCTTTGCGTTCACTTGCAAAACTTTTTAATTCCACTAAAATCTTTGCATTCTCTCTCTAAAGTTTCACGTTCCTCCAAAAAGCTTTACGTTCACTTGCGAAATTTTTGCATTCCACAAAAAGCTTTGCATTCGCTTGAGAAAATGTTGTATTCTTTCAAAAGTATTTCATTCTCCCAAAAAACTTTGCATTTCCACACAAAAGCAATGAAATATAGTTTTTTTTTTCTCCCACCTCATATTATTTCCTTCACCAGTTTCGCATTCCCTCACTAAAGATTTGCAAGTGAACGGAACGTACAGTATCTCAGGAGAAAGTTTTTTGAGTGAACACAAAAGTAATGACTTATATATTTTTTTCCATCACCATGACTTAGTGGCTCCTTACATTACGTTACCCCTTAGCATTCCTAAGGTCTCTTTTTGAATGGGATTTGTACCTCAAGAGGGACACTGGAATGCTAATATAAATATAAATATTCAGATTAATAAAAAAAAAAAAAACTGAAATTATAAAATGAATAAAAAAAAATGAAGATTGAGAAAAGGTAGTATTGCTATATACGAACATCAATTTTTCTGGAAGTTTCTGTGAGTCACAGTGTTCCTTCAGCATCTCATGTCTTAGTCTCTCTGCTACATGTCTGAGACAGTCTCAAAATGTCCTTGACCAGAGATAGATGGCTCTGCTTTCTCTGGACTCAAGCTCGTTCTGAGTGTGATCTTTCATGTAGTTACAAGGCAGACATTCATCATACCAGCGAAATATCCTGGGCGCCCTGTCACCAAATATGCACAGTTTTGATGCAAAGTGGAGAAAAAATCAATAGTGGCACATGTTAGAGTAGCTCTTATACTATGATTAAACATGCTAAACAAGGGTTAAAAGCTCTCCTGTCCATGAACCCATGACTGAGGTCATGGATTTGGGAGCAATCACTGTCTTTTTTTCTCTCAGCATTCAGACTCCATGGCTCCAACCAAAGGAGCTCACAGTCTGCATGGAAGACCATAAATATATCCTATTATGAATGTATATTTGAATAGTTGTGAACATACGCAAGGGCTAAAATATCATTTTCTTATCATTTTCCCTTGCCTCTACGGATAGGTCTACTTTTCCCTGAGGAGGTCAAGAAAATTTGTGTTTCACAGATGTACTTTCTGTATTTAATCCCATCCAAATCAAACTTGTCTATGTAAAAATTACAGAACAAATTACCTAATGTTTTCCGGCTAATTCAGGAAACCTATGAAAAATCCTGTCGGATAGGACAGTCTGTGATTGTGGTATGCAATTTCTCTGCAATGCTTCTCATCATTTATTTGACCTTTATTGAATACCGTAACTAAAGCTACATTTCCCGTTCATAGCATGTTTTGGGTAAAGATCTGCCGGCATCCTGGTCAACAAAAAATAAAATTCAATCAATGAGGATCACAGATTGCTCAGAACAGAAACAGGAGTAGCATTTATGTATAAAGATCTTATTTTTTTTAAAGTTGTTTTGTGTCTTTTGTGCTCACCATGGCTGCATTTATTTGGTCAAAAATACAGTAATACTGTGAAATATTATTACAATGTAAAATAACTGTTTTCTACATTTAAGATATTTTAAAATGTAATTTTCCTCCACCATTCAGTTTCACATCTTCCTTCAGAAATCATTCTAATATGCTGATTTGCTGCTCAAGAAACATTTCTTCTTATTATTAATGTTGAAAATAATTGTGCTACGGAATATATACACAAAATAAGATATTTTGAATATTTCCATTATTTTTGTCAATGGGGTCTGAACAGACAATTTTACTTTTCTAGTAAGTGTACAGTACTGTTCAAAAGTTTGGGATCAGTAAGATTTTTAATGTTCTTTTTTTTTGTTTTTTTTTGTTTTTAAAGAAGTATGCTCATCAAGGCTGCATTTATTTGATCAAAAATACAGAAAAAAAATAATTTTGTAAAATATTATTGCAATTTAAATAACGGATTTCTATTTTAATATACTTTAAAATAGAATTTATTTCTATTAAGCAAAGCTGAATTTTCAGCATCATTACTCCAGTCTTCAGTGTCACATTCTGTTCGAAGTTAGGGGTCAGTACATTTTTCATTCTTTTTTTTTTTTTAGAGAAATTAATACTTTTATTCAGCAAGAATGTGTTAAATGGATAAAATATGATAGTAAAGACTTTTATTGTTAGAAAAGATTTCTATTTTGAATAAATGCTGTTCTTTTTAACCTTTTATTCATCAAATAATCAAAGAGATAGTATCACAGGTTCCAAAAAAATATTAACCAGCACAAAAGTTTCAACACTGATAATAAATCAGCATATTGATGATGAATGATTTCTGAAGGATCATGTGACACTGAAGACTGGAGTAATGTCTGATGAAAATTCTGTGCTGCATCACAGGAATAAATTATATTTTAAAGTATATTAAAATAGGAAACAAATATTAGAAATTGCAATAATATTTCACAATATTACTATTTTTTCTGTATTTTTGATCAAATAAATACAGCCTTGATAAGCGTAAGAGACTCCAATAAAAAAAATAAAAAAAAAAAAACTCTTACCGATCCCAAACTTTAGAACTGCAGTGTAACAGTACTGTTTTAAAGATGTTATACTGGAAAACAAGACAAATCCTGATTAAGAAATTTCTTTTTTTTTTTTCATTGCACCATAATAAAAAAAAGTATTCATCACAAAGAGACACCAATAATCAGTTGTACACCTGATGGGGGTTCTAAGTTTGTTGATTAATATTGAAATTGATTAATGTGTGTGTCTAAAAATGGCACTGAGAAAGAGCATCAGAAAGGGAGAGAGAAAAAAATCCTTAAAATTCTGAAGCAGTTTGATTCAGATCTCTCTCCCTGCCTCTCCGTCTCCTATCGGTGCTCAGGCGTACTTATTATCTGCTCAGCATGTGAGAAGCTTCAGGTCTCCCGTTGATCTGCTTTGCCCTGAGGCAGTTATAATGATGAAGTCTGTATCAGCCATATCACAGGAACACTGATTCCATATGTAAGTCAACTAAGCAATGACTCTCAGTGTTCCAGCCAACCATCAGGATCCTGTCCACATCTGTCAGGATGCCTGGACAGTTACTGGATATTCTGATGCTTTTAGATACAAAAACAGCCATTTATGGTGTTTTATTCCCTATATAGTCTATGCAAATAGTGGTATCTAAAACCTATGGAAGCCTGTTTCTGCCACAGAATAAAAACATAAAAAAGGTAATGTGACTTTTTCTCTCACAATTAGGACTTTGTTCTTGAAATTCTGAGAACTGCAAGATTGTGAAAATGCGAAAATATTCATACCCTTTCATTTTCTTCATGTTTTGTTATGTTGCTGCCTTAAGTTAAACTGCTTTAAATTACTTTTTTTCCACATCATTCTACACTCCATACACCATAATTGTAAAGCAAAAAAAAAACAAAAACAAAAAAAAAACAGGTTTTTAACATCTTTGCAAATTTATTAAAAATAAAAAACTAAAATGATTCCATTGCATAAGTATTCATACCCTTATCTGGGACAGTTGCAATTTAGCTCAGGAGCATTCATATTGCTTGTAGATGTTACTACACTTCGAATGAAGTTAACCTGTGGCAAATTCAATTGAATGGGTATGATTTGGAAAGGCACACACATCTTAATAAAAGGTCTAACAGCTGATAATGCATTTTAGAGCAAAAACCAAGCCCTGAGGTCAAAAGAACTGCCTGTAGAGCTCAGAAACAGGTTTGCGTCAAGCCACACATCTGGAGAAGAGTTCAGAAAAAAAATTCTGCTTCATTGAAGGGTCACAGAAGCATGTAGTCTCTGTTACCCTTAATGGAAGAAGTTTGAAACAACCAGGACTCTTCCTAGAGCTGGCCTCCTGGCTAAACTGAGCAATTGATGGAGAAGGGCTTTGATTGGTGTGGTGACCAAGAACTTGATGGTCACTCTAGTTGAGCTCCATGATCATATGTGGAGATAGGAGAAACCTACAGAAGGACAAACATCACTGCAACACTACACCGATCTGGGCTTTATGGCAATGTGGCCAAACTCAATCCTCTCCTCAGTGAAGACACATGAAAACGCACTTAGAATTTGCAAAACAGCACCTAAAGGACGCTCAGACTCTGAGAAACAAGATTCTCTGGTCTGATGAACCTCAATTCCAAGCATCATGTTTGAAGGAAACCAGCTCTGCAGAATACCATCCCAAAAGTAAAGTGTGCTGGTAGCAGCCTCATGCTGTGGGGCTGTTTTTCAGTGCCAGGGACTGAGGGGTTCGTCAGAGTAGAAGAAAAGCTCAATGCACCAAAATATTGAGATTAGCCTTAATGAAAACCCAGTCCAGAGCATTCAGAACCTCAGACTGGGCAGAAGGTTCACCTTCTAACAGGACAATGAACCTAAGCACACAGCAAGAGTGGCTTATAGACAACTCTGTGAATGTCCTTGACATTCAAAAAAAAAAAAAAAAACATGTTAATTGTTTCTTGCCTGGCACATTAATCATGAGACTAAACTCTAAGTTCTGCAGTTTGATGTGACGATAATTGCCCGTTTTTATCTGTGTCACTGACATAATATGTTTATTAATATGACAGCTAAACTCATTCCTCTCAAAGATGGGTTAAGAATATAATGCCTTTAATATTTATGTTAAACAATGTGTCATACTGCAGTTAATGTTCAAACTATTTTAATATCAGTAGATAGAAGTTATTAAATTAAAAAAAAAAAAAAAAATGGAAGAAGGTTCCTTACAAATGATTCTTGGAATTACATTAGATCCTCAATCCTGATTCTGTTTAGCAATTAGGCAGTTAGACTGGGATTTATGCATGCAGAATGGCTTTACACTGAATGTGTGCAACAGCATATGAAGTCATATTCTAGGACTTCTGCTTTAAATATTATAAATACAATAACAAACAAAAAATCCAAAATTTATTTCTTTATTTAAACAAAAAGTCAGTCTTTCTTGTACTGGTCAAACATCTTTTTGCTATACGAATTTGAAAGACTCCATTTCAAACATCAAACCTGAACTCTGTAATACTTGAAGTGAAGCCACATTTAAAAATGGATGATTTTGTATAATTATGCAAAATATCAAACCAAGTGGCATCTGCAAAAAAATTATAGAGCTTTTCTTAGATCTGACATTACTTTTCTCAGTCAGGTGTAGTTCGTCACATTAAGTAATGTAAGAACGTGTTCCACTAATGTTTGAAAACCAAAACATGTCAGTAATTTGTCATAATTTTGAAAACTACATATTTAAAATCTTAACAGACTACTTGTATGTGTGCTTCAGAAGTATGCCTGTGCTATTTTTCTTTCAAATAAATGCCACTGATTTGTTTTCTAATGCTATGACATTCATACATCTTTAAGAATAGAGTATGGAAGTACTTTTTGGATCAAAGGGCAGCTGTATATCAGCTTAAACGCACACAAAATATTCAAATCTAATGATCACCCTGTGATCTGGTAATTTGCATCCAGAGCATCTGGCCGTATTATTCCAGATGTCTATACCGTCAACTGCATATCGTGGCAGGCAGGAAATCTTTGGCCATTACATCTGGGTGCTTCCCCACCCCACGCTTTAATTTTGTTAGAGTCGGGGGAGATTACGGGTCCTCTGTGCTCTCTGTCATTGCGAGTGTGGCTTGGCAGGTGAGTCAGAAAAGCATGCTGATAAGGGCACCTGCTTTTTGCAGATTTCCCAGGAGAAGGAAGATGACGAGGTGGCCGGAGCAAGGTGTTACACGGGTAAACACGGGCGGCACGGCTCCATCAGCGCACAGCTGAAACCCTCCATTTACTGATAGACAACTTACATGCTGGGAGACCAGAAAGTCGTGTTGGCAGAATCAAAGGGTTTATGGGGTCATGGGGTCATAACATAACATGGGGTCATAACATAATTGGATTCAATAACCTGGTTAAAGACACAAAGACTCACACACACAAAATTAATTATTAAAAACATCAGGACTGTCAATTCATTCAAAATTTGAATTAAATTACATGTCAATTAATTAATTGCAATTAATCAATGTCTATATCTCTCTAATCTCTCTCAATATATACTGCCAATTTATTGAAGCGACAGAACTTTGGAGGTTAAATGTAATAAAATGAATGAAATAATATGCATAGTAAAAAAAAAAAAATACAACTACAATTAATCCAATTAATTAATCTATTTCTTAAATACTATATGCATGGACTCAATTAATTAATCAATATCAGTGAATTAATTTCAATATATAAACATTTTAATACGTGGACATGGTTCAGATAATTTGGTCTTTAAACAATTTGAATTTCTTTTCTTGAAAAGGGGTTCATATTAAAATATTAGATTCTGATTGATATTTAGATTCAATATTTGATTTTGAGTTTATGCAATTAATTAATTCCAATTAATCTCTGCAAATTAAGCAATTCCACTTTTCTAGATTTTTAAATCTATCTATCTATCTATCTATCTATCTATCTATCTATCTATCTATCTATCTGTCTGTCTATAGTTTTATCATTCTGTTGTTCAGTAATTGTTCTATCTATCTATCTATCTATCTATCTATCTATCTATCTATCTATCTATCTATCTATCTATCTATCTATCATCTGACAATATCTATCTATCTATCTATCTATCTATCTATCTATCTATCTATCTATATGTCTGTCTGTCTATCTATCTATCTATCTATCTATCTATCTGTCTGTCTGTCTGTCTGTCTGTCTGTCTGTCTATCTATCTATCTATCTATCATCTGACAATATCTATCTATCTATCTATCTATCTATCTATCTATCTATATGTCTGTCTGTCTATCTATCTATCTATCTATCTATCTGTCTGTCTGTCTGTCTGTCTGTCTGTCTGTCTATCTATCTATCTATCTATCTATCTATCTATCTATCTATCTGTCTATATGTTTGTCTGTCTGTCCAGCTATCTGTCTGTCTATCTATCTATCTATCTATCTATCTATCTATCTATCTATCTATCTATCTATATGTCTGTCTGTCTGTCTGTCTGTCTGTCTATGCAGCTGTCTGTCTGTCTGTCTGTCTGTCTGTCTATCTATCTATCTATCTATCTATCTATCTATCTATCTATCTATATGTCTGTCTGTCTGTCTGTCTATCTATCTATCATCTGACAATATCTATCTATCTATCTATCTATCTATCTATCTATCTATCTATCTATCTATCTATCTATCTATCTATCTATCTATCTATCTGTCTGTCTGTCTGTCTATCAATCTATCTATCTCTCTGTCTATCTAGCTATCATCTGACAATATCTATCTATCTATCTATCTATCTATCTATCTATCTATCTATCTATCTATCTATCTATCTATCTGTCTGTCTGTCTGTCTGTCTGTCTGTCTGTCTGTCTATCTATCTATCGATCTATCATTTGACAATTTCTATCTATCTATCTATCTATCTATCTATCTATCTATCTATCTATCTATCTATCTATCTGTCTGTCTGTCTGTCTGTCTATCTAGCTATCATCTGACAATATCTATCCATCTATCTATCTATCTATCTATCTATCTATCTATCTATCTATCTATCTGTCTGTCTGTCTGTCTGTCTGTCTGTCTGTCTGTCTGTCTATCTATCTATCTATCTATCTATCTATCTATCTATCTATCTATATGTCTGTCTGTCTGTCTGTCTATCTATCTATCATCTGACAATATCTATCTATCTATCTATCTATCTATCTATCTATCTATCTATCTATCTATCTATCTATCTATCTATCTGTCTGTCTGTCTGTCTATCAATCTATCTATCTCTCTGTCTATCTAGCTATCATCTGACAATATCTATCTATCTATCTATCTATCTATCTATCTATCTATCTATCTATCTATCTATCTATCTGTCTGTCTGTCTGTCTGTCTGTCTGTCTGTCTATCTATCTATCGATCTATCATTTGACAATTTCTATCTATCTATCTATCTATCTATCTATCTATCTATCTATCTATCTATCTATCTATCTATCTATCTATCTATCTGTCTGTCTGTCTGTCTGTCTATCTAGCTATCATCTGACAATATCTATCCATCTATCTATCTATCTATCTATCTATCTATCTATCTATCTATCTATCTATCTATCTATCTATCTATCTATCTATCTGTCTGTCTGTCTGTCTGTCTATCTATCTATCTATCTGTCTGTCTATCAATCTATCTCTCTGTCTATCTAGCTATCATCTGACAATATCTATCTATCTATCTATCTATCTATCTATCTATCTATCTATCTATATGTCTGTCTGTCTGTCTATCTATCTATCATCTGACAATATCTATCTATCTATCTATCTATCTATCTATCTATCTATCTATCTATCTATCTATCTATCTGTCTGTCTGTCTGTCTGTCTGTCTGTCTGTCTGTCTGTCTGTCTATCAATCTATCTATCTCTCTGTCTATCTAGCTATCATCTGACAATATCTATCTATCTATCTATCTATCTATCTATCTATCTATCTATCTATCTATCTATCTATCTATCTATCTATCTATCTATCTATCTATCTGTCTGTCTGTCTATCTAGCTATCATCTGACAATATCTATCTATCTATCTGTCTGTCTGTCTGTCTGTCTGTCTGTCTGTCTGTCTGTCTATCTATCTATCTATCGATCTATCATTTGACAATTTCTATCTATCTATCTATCTATCTATCTATCTATCTATCTATCTATCTATCTATCTATCTATCTATCTATCTATCTATCTATCTATATGTCTGTCTGTCTATCTAGCTAGCTATCATCTGACAATATCTATCTATCTATCTATCTATCTATCTATCTATCTATCTATCTATCTATCTATCTATCTATCTGTCTGTCTGTCTGTCTGTCTGTCTGTCTGTCTGTCTGTCTGTCTATCAATCTATCTATCTCTCTGTCTATCTAGCTATCATCTGACAATATCTATCTATCTATCTATCTATCTATCTATCTATCTATCTATCTATCTATCTGTCTGTCTGTCTGTCTGTCTATCTATCTATCGATCTATCATTTGACAATTTCTATCTATCTATCTATCTATCTATCTATCTATCTATCTATCTATCTATCTATCTATCTATCTATCTGTCTGTCTGTCTGTCTGTCTATCTAGCTATCATCTGACAATATCTATCTATCTATCTATCTATCTATCTATCTATCTATCTATCTATCTATCTATCTATCTATCTATCTATCTATCTATCTATCTGTCTGTCTGTCTGTCTGTCTATGCAGCTGTCTGTCTGTCTGTCTGTCTGTCTGTCTGTCTATCTATCTATCTATCTATCTATCTATCTATCTATCTATATGTCTGTCTGTCTGTCTGTCTATCTATCTATCATCTGACAATATCTATCTATCTATCTATCTATCTATCTATCTATCTATCTATCTATCTATCTATCTATCTATCTATCTGTCTGTCTGTCTGTCTGTCTATCAATCTATCTATCTCTCTGTCTATCTAGCTATCATCTGACAATATCTATCTATCTATCTATCTATCTATCTATCTATCTATCTATCTATCTATCTATCTATCTATCTATCTATCTATCTATCTGTCTGTCTGTCTGTCTGTCTGTCTATCTATCTATCGATCTATCATTTGACAATTTCTATCTATCTATCTATCTATCTATCTATCTATCTATCTATCTATCTATCTATCTATCTATCTATCTATCTATCTATCTGTCTGTCTGTCTGTCTGTCTATCTAGCTATCATCTGACAATATCTATCCATCTATCTATCTATCTATCTATCTATCTATCTATCTATCTATCTATCTATCTATCTATCTGTCTGTCTGTCTGTCTGTCTGTCTGTCTGTCTGTCTATCTATCTATCTATCTGTCTGTCTATCAATCTATCTCTCTGTCTATCTAGCTATCATCTGACAATATCTATCTATCTATCTATCTATCTATCTATCTATCTATCTATCTATCTATCTATCTATCTATCTATCTATCTATCTATATGTCTGTCTGTCTGTCTATCTATCTATCATCTGACAATATCTATCTATCTATCTATCTATCTATCTATCTATCTATCTATCTATCTGTCTGTCTGTCTGTCTGTCTGTCTGTCTATCAATCTATCTATCTCTCTGTCTATCTAGCTATCATCTGACAATATCTATCTATCTATCTATCTATCTATCTATCTATCTATCTATCTATCTATCTATCTATCTATCTATCTGTCTGTCTGTCTGTCTGTCTGTCTGTCTATCGATCTATCATTTGACAATTTCTATCTATCTATCTATCTATCTATCTATCTATCTATCTATCTATCTATCTATCTATCTATCTATCTATCTATCTATCTATCTGTCTGTCTGTCTATCTAGCTATCATCTGACAATATCTATCTATCTATCTGTCTGTCTGTCTGTCTGTCTGTCTGTCTGTCTATCTATCTATCTATCGATCTATCATTTGACAATTTCTATCTATCTATCTATCTATCTATCTATCTATCTATCTATCTATCTATCTATCTATCTATCTATCTATCTGTCTGTCTGTCTGTCTGTCTGTCTGTCTATCAATCTATCTATCTCTCTGTCTATCTAGCTATCATCTGACAATATCTATCTATCTATCTATCTATCTATCTATCTATCTATCTATCTATCTATCTATCTATCTATCTATCTGTCTGTCTGTCTGTCTATCTATCTATCGATCTATCATTTGACAATTTCTATCTATCTATCTATCTATCTATCTATCTATCTATCTATCTATCTATCTATCTATCTATCTATCTATCTATCTGTCTGTCTGTCTGTCTGTCTGTCTATCTAGCTATCATCTGACAATATCTATCTATCTATCTATCTATCTATCTATCTATCTATCTATCTATCTATCTATCTATCTGTCTGTCTGTCTGTCTGTCTGTCTGTCTGTCTGTCTGTCTATCTATCTATCTGTCTGTCTATCAATCTATCTATCTCTCTGTCTATCTAGCTATCATCTGACAATATCTATCTATCTATCTATCTATCTATCTATCTATCTATCTATCTATCTATCTATCTGTCTGTCTGTCTGTCTGTCTGTCTGTCTGTCTGTCTGCCTGTCTGTCTATCTATCTATATGTCTGTCTATCTATCTATCTATCTATCTATCTATCTATCTGTCTGTCTGTCTGTCTGTCTGTCTGTCTGTCTGTCTGTCTATCTATCTATCTATCTATCTATCTATCTATCTATCTATCTATATGTCTGTCTGTCTGTCTGTCTATCCAGCTATCTGTCTGTCTGTCTGTCTATCTATCATCTGACAATATCTATCTATCTATCTATCTATCTATCTATCTATCTATCTATCTATCTATCTATCTATCTATCTAAATATTTACTGAGAAAAACCAACCAACAGCAGTTTTTTGTCAGTTATTAAAAATGAATTTAAAGAATTTCCAGGTTCTCAACTTCAAATTCAACATTCTTGACAACTTTTATTAAACTGGGTTTACCTATTTGGAGAACAATACATCTGAGTATGTTTTATAAAGCAGACCCTTGGGTGTGTAAACCTTCAGAGCTCATGTACCATCAAGCCCCCTGTTTACTCTCCACCAAGAGAGTTTGAAACAAACTCAAACTAGTTGCCCGGGAGCATAAATATATTCCCTTTCATTGCAAGAAGCCAGTCGGTACTCGGGCATCATGTGACAGTGGGTCTGATGCTTCTGTGATGGGATCCAACAGCTTCTCAAAGACAGAAGTATGGAGTCCCTCTGCTTTGATGGCATCGCTAGAATATTCCCTATAGCTGTTGTGCCCCAGCAGGAGTAATCTGAAAATCTAACTGACCCTACGGGGAATTAGACACCTTAAGGCTGAAAATATTAAAATTAGATTTGTCTTTTGTGCCATGAATCAAATTTCTAAGCTTCCCCATGGGAGAACAGTCATGTCATTATTGATACAGCTTTCTTCATAATATCATGCATATTACTGCTAAGCAGAGACCGACCTTGTTGAACCTTACTTACCCTATAAAAAATACTTAAATATTTAAAACATTGTTTAAAATATTAATGATATAAATTTAATTTTATATAATTTTATTTATATATTTTTAAATATCACTTTCACTTTGTCACTTTCAAAATATCAAATATTTTGTACTTTTTAATAATTGAAATAAATAAATGAATGTGTGTGGCTTGGATCAGCCACTGAATAGCTACTTGTTTTTATACTGTATGACCGGCATGAGCAGATTGAATATCCTGTTTTCCCCGTATAATCATCTGAGGGGTTTATCCTAAGAAGTCCTCAATGATCAAAATGGATTCCATCTTATTAAGTCTGCGCCTATGCACATAAGAATAACATCTACCATAACAGCCAATCCGTATGTAAGAGCAAAGTATTGACTTCACTTCCATGCATGTCATAATCCACACACTACTAACCCACGGCTTGTATTTCCTAGAAACACAACTGATACACCACCATAATCTTGCATATCCAGTCACCTCCTTGAATGAGCATCAACACACATACAATAGCATGTGTTTTGGTTCCACTTGGTCAATTTACACATGCAGCATCTAACCAATTATAAAAGAAAGTTTGTTTTCATTCTCTCTCCCATCACGTGACTTCTCAGCCCTAAAGCACAAATAAGTCAGACAGGAAACACATCATCCACACCAGATCAGAGGAAATGTCTGGACTCTCCAGATACAATTAACCTCAGAGACCATGCAGGTTTGATTCGATTAACTTCAGCAGGTCCAGTTAAGTAACATAGTAAACTGTGGAAAAGGAAAAAGCCTCCAAAGCCTTCCCAGAGGGAATTGTTATCGCTCATATGTTGCTCGTGACTATGAGCTTCTTGTCAGATATTTCTTCCAACATTTCTTAGAAGAAATAAAAACAAATAAATGAGACATACAACAAGATTATCAAGATTATACAGTTATGAATGCGGGTATCATGGCTCAGACCATTTGGTTTTAAAAGAAGTTGATTAGAAATAGAATTAGACTTCATATTAAAAAAAAACAACTTTTCATTGCAGATTTTGAGTTTAATTTGAGACATTGTTGAGATGAAACTACAGGAGATCTATCTATCTATCTATCTATCTATCTATCTATCTATCTATCTATCTATCTATCTATCTATCTATCTATCTATCTTATTGCAACAAAAGTATTGGCACCATATTGGTTGATATTGAATATGTAAGAGCTAATATTTCAAATTTAACTATGCATGCTCATTTCAATCAATTTTTTAATCTAACACTCGCTTAAAAGCATTAATAATGGAAATTTAATCTAAAAACATAAGTATCAATTTTCTAAAATCACTGCAAATGATTGATTAATTGATAAAGTTGTAATTTTTTTTTTTTTTTTTTTACAGTTTTTTACAATCATTTTTGCACTAATAACAGAACCTTCATGTCATTTTTCAAAACTCTAGACACAAAACTCAAAACAGTCATTATTTGTAACAGGCTATCCAATGGTCAAAACTTTGCATATTGCGTTCATATCTTTAAAGAAGCCTTGCATTTACAGAAGCATTGGTTCAAAATACTCATTTATTATGAAATATCATAGGAACATTATTTTAGATCACCCACACACAAGATACCCATAGTTTCACTGTTTAGTTGTTAGTACAATCATTAAATATAGCTGTTCAAAACACATGATGCAGCTTTCATTATGGTTCTACACATTTGTATATCATTGTAATAGACTAGAGAGAAAAGTACACTGGAGTCATTAAACATATGAAAATTATTGATGAAATAATCAACTCACAAAAGGTTAAAAAAAAAAAAATAAATAAGAAAAAATTAGATTAGAAAAGTCACAGTTCCTCACTGCTCTTCTATGTTTTTGTCAACCCTGTCTTGTGGGTTTGGCCACATGCAGGTTCTCATCCACATCATAATGGATGTTTTCATTAGTTAAACATCTTGGAAAAAAAATCTTCCTACAGGCCTGACACTGGTCTCCTGTGATGTCACTGCACACATCATTCATGGCCTGGAGAAGAGGGACTTGTTTGTGAAGGGGTGTATTGTGAACCTTCCACCTCCATGAGGAGAAAAACTCCTCAGTCGGGTTACAGTAAGGAAAGGAGAGTATGGGGGTAAATACAAGGTGATAAACTGTGGATGAGCCTGAAACCATGATTGCACTCAATGCTGTTGCTAGGAATTATGGGCCCATTGCACTGATTTTGTTATGAAGCCCCTCAAATTCACATTCAGTGGGGGGTGGTCAGGCCCCCAACAAACATCGTTCTGGGCCGCCCTCAACTGCTTTCAACCTCTCCTCCATGTCATGGCCAGGTTAAAACCTGCCTCATCCAAAAATATGAATGGTTTTCATCAGCTTCCAGCTGTTCATCATTTTCCATAAAAAAAAAAAAAAAACTATGCTTCAAGAGTAATGCAACAGTTATGTAACATTTTGAGCAGTTGTATCAATTGATAGTTAGATCATTGTAATGAAATGAATAAACACTCAATTCAGATGTAATGAGTGAGTTGCATTTTGAAACAGTAATACTTTGAAGTTAAGTTGTGTCATTTTGAACCGGTGATTTTAATTCAATGAAAAAAAGATCTTTGGCTCATGTGTATTGTATCCAAGCATTTGGAAAAATGTGCATTTTGATCATCGGTTGTGAATTTTGTGTCTAGAGTTTTGAAAAATTACGTGAAGGTTCTGTTATTAGTGCAAAAATGATTGTAAAAAACTGTAATATATCATAGGATTTTAAGATCAACCATAACATAAAAATAATTGTCAGCTTACCAGTACTGACCTGAATTTTAATATCAGTGCCTTCCTAGTCCCAGTTTGCATGGCATGGATTCCTACAGATTGTAAAACACATGTGTCAAATGCACATCAGTATTCCAAACAACAAAGATCTCAAGGTCAAATCCTTGCAAATTCATTTCCAATAGGGAGAGGGAGAATGTTTGCTGTGGTTGGAGGGAAGCAGCAGTGACATATTGCTGGCTGTGAGCGCATCTTCTCCCTTCCGTTCTTTTCATGCCATATATCAGCCGTAGCCAGAGTCGCTGTGACAGTGGGTTGTCAGAGCTTTGGCGATGAACTCATCTTCAGTATGTGAGGTTATGATTACTCTGCCATGTTACAGCTAGAGGAGATTGTCACACACTGTCACACAAGGTCTTCTTCTACAGCTTTAAAACCACGGTACAGTTGTAACAAGCAACAATACAAACTGAATCAATCTGTTGTGGTGTCTGGGGGAAAAATGAATCATTTTGTAAGTTTCAAAACATATAGCGCCAGATGGGTATCTGACAAGTGTACACTGGAAAATATTAAACTACATAAACAACATATTTATAAGACTTAATGTGTAAATTATTTTGAATGATGTTGCATAAAGATGGATTTACTTTGAGTCATCAAAGTGTTCAATTTAGACGGACTTAGACAATCACTGCTTATCACCCAGTGGATGAAATTGTACAAGTTATTCTTCCACCTTTTAGACACCGATACGCCAACCCCCTGAGGACCAAACGAGAAGGTAATTACAGATGTAGAAAAACAAGAGCGCAAGATAAGACAGATTTCTTTACAAAAAGAAATATGAGAACAGTCCTTGAGTGCCTTTTTGTTTGTTGGCCGGGATGAAAGCTCAGAAATATCCACAGATGGAACATGAATATGACGTTAAATATTCTTACTGCATAATATCTACATAGCAGAAAGGACAATACAAAAGCTCCTTTTAACATCAGTTGGCCATATTATGTTTTTAATTCATAATCATGTTCTTATTTTGAACAACTAATCAGTGCAAAGGGGGGAAAAAGAAAAAGAAATAACATACTCAGCTTCAGAAACAACTTTACGTTCTGCTGACATCATCAAGTCCACTGATTTTTGTAGCCCTTCCCCTCCAACCACCTGTAATAATCACTTATATCTATGTTACAATCCCAAAGTAAAATCCCTGATAGCATACATCTCAGAGACGTCTATTTGAAGTGCGTGTTTACATCTGGAAGACATATTTTTTAGTGTTTGCTCATCAGCAACACATATAGGACTTTTCCTGTTAGACGTCACATAGACATTTAGAAAATGTCTTTAAGATGTTTATGATTTAGAATGTATGTAAAACTGACATCTTAAAGATGTTTATCAGATGTTTATACACAGATGCAGATGCTTTCCAGATAAAGTGATCTTTAACAGAACTCTTGTAGACGTACGTGTGCTATCTGGGATGGATTGCAAACACTTTTCTTGTTTATTTCAGTATGATTGTGTAATTTCATAGCTGTGTGGATTAAATGAAACGCATGTCACCCTTTTTGACATTTTTTTTGTAAGCGTCCAGGTGGCATATGGCCCTTGTGTGCCGAACTGGAAAGATGACAGTCATGCTGTCTTTCTGTGCTGCTCTGTTTTCCTTTGGTGTGTGCGTAAGAGAGGGAATTTAGAGGCACAACAGAAGTTATCCCTAAGTGTATGACCTATCCTCAGAACACAATGACATTGTAGTCTGTTTCGGTCTCTCTCTGTCTGTTTTCCTTCTTTTTTGATGCCAGACTTTCTCTGAAATGCCATCTCATCCTGCTGAAGTCTCTTTGTAAAAACTGTGATAAACTGATTGCTAACAATAACATACAAACTCATAAAACAGTGTTATTAACTAAAACTATTATGTTTTTGTTAACTGATATAAAGCTGAATTAACATAAAATAAGCTGAAAAACTGAAACTTAAAGGAATACTTCACCCAAAAATGAAAATTTGATGAGAATGTACTCGCCCACAGACCATTCAAGATGTAGCAGAGTTTGTTTCTTCATCGAAACAGATTTGGAAAAATTTAGCATTACATCACTTACTCACCAGTTTATCCTCTGCAGTGAATGGGTGCCGTCAGAATGAGAGATTGAACATCTGATAAAAACATCACAACAATCCACTCAACTCCAATTCCTCAATCAACATCTTGTGAAGTAAAAAGCTGATCAAATTCTACCAACAAATTTGTTTTGGAGTGTTTTCACTTGTAAACAGTGCTTGGTCTGTGCATATTTTTCTCCTGATTCACCCAGGAAAACTTTTATGTATAGAGCAGTCGTATTTCAGACAGAAACAACTGTTTGATGTTAAAAAAAACATGTTAATGGATTGGTTTATTACAAACGCAGCTTCTGTGTGTGATTTTTGTGATTTTTTTCTGACGGCACCCATTCACTGCAGAGGATCCATTGGTGAGCAAGTAATGTAAAGCTAAATTTTTTCCATTTCTGTTTTGATGCAGAAACAAACTCATCTACATCTTGGATAGCCAGAGGAAATTCTCAGCAAAAGTTCATTTTTAGTGGAACTATTCCTTTAAAAAGCCTTGCCAACTAGCTGAAACAAGTTTAAGCTGAAGTACTTAAAAAAAAAAAAAAGATTAAAATAATATTAATGACAAACGCAAAATTGCTAAATTGTACAGTAGTCTAAAATTAACATCAAAATTGAAATTATAAAAATAAAAGTTAAATTATAATATTAATAAATACTATAAAAATATTTAAATAATACTAAAATATCACTGATGTAAAATTCACCCCCCTTATCTGGCTTATCAACTAGGATTCAAACCTAAGACTGCTTAAGGAGAGTCCACCATTTCTTGTTGGTCACTATATTATATTATATTTAATTTCTTATTTAATTAATTTTATTCTGGGGGGGAGATGAATCATCAAACACCAACCACGGCGGTTCATTAGTCTATCAGCATGCAAATGAATGTGTAAATGAGTCATTAGACAGTAGGCGAGACTATATACTCAACCAAAACAATCATTAAATCTGTACTTTACAAGACAAACACAGTTAGCCCACTAAACTAGCATGTCGGTCCACTGTACTGATGTAATTTGGTTAAATGAATGATTTTTGTTGATGGTTTAGAACTTCAAAGAGAAAAACCTCAAAGAAATATCCTCTTAGAGGTAGTCATTACACTGATCTTCTGCCACGGCGCAAATCTTCCTTCAGATCAGACCTTTGATTGCATTATACGTCATATGTACTTAAAAGTGCACTGATGGCGATTTGTTGAGACTATTACTGCATGTTTGGCTTATTTGCATGCACACTGTTAATGAACTGCTAATGAAGATAAGGCCATGAGATACTGATGTGCACTAAGAAGGAAAAGGCTTTAGAGCAGGGGTGTCAAACACAGGGGTGTTCCTGGAGGGCTGCAGCCCTGCAGAGTTTAGTTCCAACCCTGCTCCAACACACATACCATCTAGTTTTCAAATAAGCCTGAAGGACGTGATTAGCTAGATCGGGTGTGTTTAATCGGGGTTGGAGCTAAACTCTGCAGGGCTGCGGCCCTAAAGGAACTGAGTTTGACAACCCTGCTTTAGAGCTTGTCGTTGGAGTCTGAATCAGCGGGAGGAATACAGATTGTATAGACTCACTGCAGGATACCCACAACCCCTATAACCGGAAGATGCTGAATAGAAAGTCCATATGCCTTGTTCCATTGATCAAAGGGAACTCTGTAGATGACTTAAAAGCTTATCAAGTGGTATTGTCTTTTTCCATTTATTTTTATGATACTAAGGCCTGATTAAAGGTCACGTGAGCAAGGAATCAGAGCAATGTTAATGTATTATGCAGACGATGCCACTTTACAAATAAAAAATGATAAACATTAAGAGGTCTTGAGATACAATGTTATATCTCTTTGATAACAGTATTGAATTAAAAAAATATCCTCCAACACTTGCACTCATTATTCTATTTCTATTCTACTACTTGTTCTCTTTTTATTTAAAAAAAAATGGCCTTCTAGGATTCTCTATTCATTTTCTATTCCATCTACATGTACTGCGTTAGACTAACCAAGACTTGTCACAGCATTTACATATTTTTGCTCTTTTGTTGGTTTTGATTGCTTCTGCTGTTCTCATTTGTAAGTCGATTTGGATAAAACTGTCTGCTAAATGACTAAATGTAAATGTAATGTAAATGAATTTAGACAGAGACCCTTTTTTCCTCTGAAATTCTTCTGCTGAGATTTTTAAGTACAATGAATAATATAATAAAGTTGAAACTTTTGATATTATTAAAGAAAACTGCAATAAACCGTCTGACTTTTTAGGTTTCTGTATTGCTTTGTTTATGATCATTCAGTATCTGAGCTATGGCTTTAAGTGTTAATTTAATGCAATAAATAACAACAATAATGTAATAAAGCACTGTTGTAATAATACAAACTACTGGTCAAAAGATTTGTTTGGTACTAATTTTTTAAATGTTTCTTAAAGAAATCAAGACAGCATTTATCTGATCAAAAATACTGTAAAAATATTGTGAAATATTATTAATATAATATTATTAAATTGTATTATATTAAATATATTTATACATTATTATATTTTAATTTACGTTTTTCTATTATTTTCTGTTTTAAAAAATGTAATTCATTCCCATGATGTATTTTCAGCATCATTATTGAATGCTGATTTAGTGCACAAGAAATATTTCTTATTATTAAGTAGTTTCTTTCAGAAGGCACAGGTTGACTTCCCTCACTCAAACCAACTTATGGATCTGCATTTTGCAGTTTTCTCAAAAAGAAAATTCAAAATGTGAATAATTGATAACACTGTTTTCAAACAATGTACTTTGGCTGCTCATATTTATTCAGCGTAAATCATCATAAATGCATTGTCAAAGCAATAACTAAGGATTCTATTTCCTTTAAAAATAAATCTTGTTTATAAGAAATCCCTGATACATGAATGCTGAATGAATATATCGCTGTATATGCTCTTAAAAGCACAGTCCTCCTGGATTAACAAGAATGGATTTCTGATGTGTTTGAAACCAGTGAAGGTTGTGTAATATTTGAATTTAAGGACCTGCCCATAAAAATTTTGCATTGGATTGTCTTTCGATCCAATTAAAAGCAAAATCTGTAAAAGGAGGTTGAATTAGTTTTCACTTCTGAGTTAATCTCCTTTGTAGAGAGAGAAAGTTCATTGTGTGTGTGTGTGAAAGAGAGATTCTGCATGACGCAGTGTAATCTGGCTCTTCACACCGTCCTGAGCTCAGCTTTGATCATGTTGTGTTTGATGGGAGATATCTGCAGACCTCATCTGACACCGCGACTGCTGCACCTGTTCAAACTGATCAGATTTAATAGAAAGAAAACAACTCGACAAGATAATGCACTTCTCAACGCACTCTGTCCCGCCGTCTGCCACACGTATGTGCTTTCGAGGGTCTCCCTGGGGTGAAATTACAACAGGTGTGATAATGGCGTATCTCAGGGATGGTCAGGGGCTGCACTGGATTACGAGGGACCATTCCAGAGGTCATCCTGCCTTGAGAGAATAAATGACATTTTGAGGGACTAATAATTTTCTAATGAAGCAGCATTTTCATGGGGCAGCTCAACACCAGTTATGACCTGAGCTCTCGTTCTATGACTCTACGATCTCAAAGATTTAATCAGTTTCTAAAAAGGCAAAAGAAAAAACCTTGAGCACTCCAGCACATGAAGACTCACACAAAATCACTGGATACATGGATCCTACTGAAACACATGCACAGAGTGCAAAATTAACACACCAAATATTTTTAAAAACTGGCTTTGGCCAGTTAGCTGGTAACGTAATTTAGAACCTAAACTTAATAAATAGTTTAAATCAAATAGCAAGAATGATAGTCTAAGCTTGATGTACTGTAAGTGAAAAGAGTGATTCATATTAGAATGATTTCTGAAGAATAAAAAACAAAACTTAAAAAAAAAAATGTAATTATTGCAAACTTTTGACTGAAAACATCTATTATTTAAATATCAACTAGTGATTAATTAAATATACACTTATTTATTATACTTTCTTAAAATAGCCCTATTTTTTTCAAACCCTACTGAGATGAGTAAGTATACAGTGAAACTTTCATCAAATTCATCGAAATTGTATTAATAATGACAATTTTAAGCACTATACGTGTTGCCGGATGTTCTGCAGTAGCAAAAGTTGTTAAAACACAAGTTTGTAAATTCTTTAATAGATGGTTTGTCTTTTGATAACAACTGTACACCAAATCAGCATATTAGTAAGATTTCTGAAGGATCATGTGACTGAAAATTCAGCTTTGCATCACAAGAATAAACAACATTTTAAAATATATTAAAATAGAAAACAGTTATTTTACGTTGTAATAATATTTCACAATATTACTGTTTTTACTGTATTTTTGATCAAATAAATGCCTTGGTAAGCATAAACTCAAACTTCTTTCAAAAAATAAAACATAAAAAAATAAAATAAAAAAATTAATTATTCAATTAGTATTTATTAAATATCCAGTGATTACAAATGCATTTTGCTATATTTTTATTATTATACTTCCTTAAAATAGGCCTATTTTGAAAAACCCTAATGAGATGAGCCAGTATATGTTATGTTTTTGTCATAAAAAAGATGCATCAACATTTTATTAATTATTAATCTGAATTTTAATTATTTCATAACAATTTTAAGTACTGGATGTGTTGCCAGATGTTCTGCAAAAGTTCTTAGTACACCCAAGTTTGTAATTTCTTTAGTAGATGGTTTGTCTTTTGATGATTTCTGAAGGATCATGTTCAACAGAAGAAAGAAATTCATACAGGTTTAGAACAACAGGGTGAATAAATGATGAAAGAATTTTCATTTTTGTATGAACTATCCCTTTAAACATCTACCATTGGTCAACACACAGTCCCACCCCAAACTCACGCCATTGGTTGAATCGACGCAACTGTTCAGGATACTCAAACAAACAGAGCAACATTTTGATTGAAAATCAATTCTTACTCATCGAATCTTAATATGCAGAGACAAGACAAAGTATTTAACGTCGAAAAAATGAAACACATCATCTTTAGTCCCACCATATCATTTAATGTATCCTAGAGCCTCTGAACTGAAATTAGGATGTAAAATGGCACTATTGAGATGTGCCCTGGGCTGGCTCAAAGCACGCAATGTGATATATTATAAATGTGGATATATACATCAGCACATTTTCATTTCTCATACCCCCTCAGAACTGACTCAATCTTAGATTGCCTCTGCTGCATTGTGATTCATGGCATATTGGGGAGGAATTTTTTCGCTCAGCTCAGAGACACACGTGAATACGTGAGCAGAGGTCAGGCGGGTCACTAGAGGACGAACATCCCCCTCCTCAATACAAAAGGATGAAAAGAGAAAATGAGCTTGGTGCAATATCAGGTGTCATGTACAGCAAAAACCACCACGCGCACACACACATTCGAACATAGCCGAGTGTCAGCAAGGAGTGAGTGTCAGCACAAGAGGCTGAGGTAAGGAAATAACCCTGCCAGTGGCTCAGCTCTTGAATGAATGAAAATTCGACTGGAACGATTTTCCAATTTGTGTCTGTTTGAGCAGATTGGTGCACTCAGAATGCCAACGTCAGACAGCCCCTCACACATTATTCATGTCTCGGGCGGCAGAACGAGGTGCGGAATTACAAATTACTGAGAGAAAACTCAAAACAAAGTGCTCTTGAGCCACACATACCGGACGAGAGAGCCACCATTGATTTCTTTAAGCCTGGAGTTGTATTATGGATGCAGTTTAATATCTGAGAGAAGGGGGATCAGGATTTTCATAATCTTATGATAAGGAAAAGGATTAAGAAGAAAGAAGGGATTAATTCTGCGATCTGCCAATATGGTGGACTAACACGTTTCCAGGGAAATGATATATCCCGCCACTGCGCTGCGGCCCGCCGTAACCCAATTACTCTTCCCTCGGGATTTAATTTGGTCATGGCATGCTTCAAATGATTGACCTCAGGTAGACTTCCACTGTGAGTTATCTGAAATCTCACCTGTAGGGCTCCCGCTGTATTTAGCGCTAAGAAGAATGTTCGCGGTGTCTGTTAAGAAACAGTATTACTGCAAGTTTATGTTCTGTTGTAATAACTTCCACAAAATGCATCCTATTGAATTCTGTCATATTTGGTTGGATCACATCCAGAAACTGTTCCAATGCTATCCTGGGCTATGATGCAAAAAGTAGCAGAAGGTACATCCATAGACATTCCATAGACCTATTGGTTTTTATACTGTACAAACTTTATTTTCTAATCCCCATCCCTACCCCTAAACTACGACCGTGTTTTAGCGCCACATGAAAAATAAATAAATAAATAAAAGAAAAAAAAATACAAGATTAAAATCATAATATTTTGAGAAAAAAGTCAAAATTACGAGAATAAAGTCGTAGCAATATGAGAGTAAAGTCAAAATATTTCGAGAATGAAGTTTAAATTATGAGAATAAAGTCAAAATATTTCAAGAATAAAGTTGAAATTACAAGAATAAAGTCAAAATATTTCAAGAATAAAGTCGAAATTACAAGAATAAAGGCAAAATATTTTGAGAATAAAGTCAAAATTACGAGAATTAAATCGTAGCAATTACAAGATTAAAGTTATAATATTGTAAGAAAAAAGTCAAAATTGCGAGAATAAAGTCATTGCAATACGAGAATAAAGTCAAAATATTTCGAGAATAAAGTTGAAATTATGAGAATGAAGTCAAAATATTTCGAGAATAAAGTTGAAATTACAAGAATAAAGTCAAAATATTTCAAGAATAAAATCGAAATTACAAGAGTAAAGTCGAAATTACAAGAATAAAGGCAAAATATTTTGAGAATAAAGTCAAAATTACGAGAATTAAGTCGTAGCAATTACGAGATTAAAGTTATATTGTAAGAAAAAAGTCAAAATTGCGAGAATAAAGTCATTGCAATATGAGAATGAAGTCGAAATATTTCAAGAATAAAGTCGAAATTATGAGAATAAAGTGAAAATATTTCAAAAATAAAGTTTAAATATTTTGAGAATAAAGTCGAAATTACGAGAATAAAGTGAAAATATTTCAAGAATAAAGTCGATATAACGAGAATAAAGTCAAAATTAGGAAAATTAAGTCATTTAAGCAATTACAAGATTAAAGTTATAATATTTTGAAAGTATAGGCTAATTCTGACTTTATTCTCAAAATAAAGACTTTAATCTCATAATTTTATTGAGAATCTTTTTTTTATTTTGAGAATTTTTTTTTTATTTTTTAAAGTGGAACTAAAACGCCGTCGTACTATACCTACCCCTCACACTAAACTTTCTGCATTTTCAGATTTTCAAAAAATATAATTCTGTATGATTTTTAAGCTTGTTTCCTCATGAACAAAATTTACTGGTATTACTATACTTGTGGGTACATTTGGTCCCCATAACATAGTGAATACCAGGACCTCACACACACTCGCACAGAAATAATTTAATATTTGTACTGTATGATGGACTTTTCAAAATGCTGATGTTCACTTCCAGGGGGGAAAAAAAAAAGGATTTTGAAATTTATTCAGACACTCAGTCCCAAATGTTGAGGTTGCAACAGGGTTGCAAGAATTTTGAAATCTCATAGAATATGAACAGAAAATAAAAGAGCTCGTTGCTTGTTGTTGTTTGCAGAGTATAAAGCGCCATGTTTATGGAAAGTGCAAAAATAGCCTACTTTTTAATTGTTTCCCAACTATTTTACTCTATTATGCAGTATATTGTGAAGTGTATCTTCTAAGTAACTAAACTGTAAAAATCCAAACCTACAGGAGTGTTTGGAACACTGGGGTGTTCATGTACATGAAGTCCATGAAGGGCTTATGAAACAGCAGGTGAGGGACAGGTCAAAAGGAAGCTCTACACTTTGCCAGATGAAACAACTGAGTATCCTGCAGGAGGGAGGCAGCCCACAGGGATGTCCAGACGGGGGTGGGACATGTTCCATGTCATTAGTGCTTGACATGTTTGCCACCTCTGGCTGGCGAACTGTATAAGAGATGGTAGAATGGTGAGTAGCTTCTTGCAGAGCAACAAGCAATTCACATAAGTACAGTAAAAGAAGATAATTATATATTTTAAAGTAGTTGAATAAAAAAATTACACTATGATATCAATCATTCAGATACACCCAGGATTATTATTGTTAAGTAAACCTAAAACCATAAAAAACTTTTTTGTTGCTTGAAACAAAATTTACTGAAATAAAAATGAATTATTTAAAAATCTATTTTATTACAGATAGTTCCCAAGGCAACATTTCTCATTTTTGTATTTCAATAAAAATGACAATCATGCAGAAAATTTATTAAAACTTTAAAATTACTTTAAAGTAAAATCAGAAAATATAAAAATAAAATCTAATTGAAAATATAAACAAAAAATTATAATATTATATCAGTGATACTAAAATAACACCGGGTACAGTTCAAACAAGTTGCAAAAAAGTAAAAAGACAACTTGCCTTTAAATTAACAAATTTATATTTAATATAAATATTATATATTTCATATGTGCAATTTTGATTTATTTAATATATTTAATTTCATATTTTTAACTATTTTGCTACTTACTAAATAGCAATATTATTTAAAAATAGTATTTAAAAACAATGGGGTTAAACATTTAGATTGTCTTGAAATATGAACATATATTTTAAAAACATATGTTTTGTATAATCAAATCCACTGGATTTTAAAACTAGAATTTTAGAATTTTCAGATTGAAAATGAATGTTAAATTCCAAAAAAGGAAGAAACTTTTCTTGCTTTTTTTGTTGAACTATAATAAAACAGCTATGAATCACAAGCCTATGCAATATTTTATTTCAAAACAGCTCTTTTACTCAAAAGAAATAATGTTTTATTCAACTGTCAGCTGTGGCAAATGCACAATTTTTCTAACCAACGCAACAAAAGTGCCCTCATAATCTCAGCATGATGGACTCCGACCCATAACACCATTGCACACCTATTCATCCAAGCAGATCCATGTTTCATGGTCATGTATGCATGAATGCAGCATCAGCTTGCCTCTGCAGTATCAGTGTTTCTCATTCAGCCGCTGTTGTTTTCTGCTTTATTGAGATTTAAATTTGCCTCAGGTGGATACTTGCTCCCTGGAGTTCATTATTTTCCCAGATTAGTCCAATTTGTGGAATCAAAGATGTAAAAGGCGGCTAAGCTGTGTCTAATAGGCTCGAGTCTAGATGCCCCATTCCAATTACGCACTGTAAATAGATTCCGTAATTCAGCTCCAGGGTTTGTTTATTCAATTTTGTGCTCTTAAAATAATGTTAATTTCATTCTGAATTCTCCAAACCTTTGTTGAGGATTAAATAGCTCTGCGTCTTTGACAGAAAACGTGTCTCGGTTCTTGAGCGTAACACGTCCATGCAATTGCATGGAATGTGTTTCCTGTTCCGTCCACAAGTTTTAAGAGCCCAAGAGTTTCTGGATGCACAGTAATAACTGTGAACGGCACAATATACAACCCCTGACTCGATGTCTCAAACATGAAGTCATCAGCAGACTCCACGCTCATCACTACTGACATCAAGTCGCAACCTAAAATCTCTATACAGAGAGAGCTAAAACTTTCATGAATTTAGCATTTCTTATTCATGACAACACTGTGTCCTCTTTTCTTTCATTTTTTTTTCGCTGTAGACCGCATGGTGACAATAACCTATGTCTATGCTAGTCATCTCTGTCCTGCTTGCTACCTGTCTGCTGTGAGAGAGGAAGAAAGCCGCACTGACCTTGAGCACAAACCAAGGATGGAGTAAGAACTCTGCATAGAGACAGAACAAGGATCTTTACAGACTTGCAGACAAGGTTTTCTGATCAGCATGACTCTGTGCTGTTTCATCAAACGGCTCAAAGAAGATTTTTGCATGCAGATAAAAAAAAACCCTTAGAAGACTAGTTGACCAAAAATGAATGTTCTGTTATTATTTACTCAAACTCACACTGACTCACATCGATGTCATGCTGTTATTTTTTTTTTTCATAAACACACACCAGAAAAAAAGGGTGTAAAAATTATAAAAAGTGTGTGTGTGTGTGTGTAAAATACAGTAAAAACAGTAATAGTGTGAAATATATATATATATATATATTTTAATTATCTATTTTAATATATTTTTACATTTAATTTGCAGCAGCCATTAATGAATCTAATAGGCTGAGTTGGTGCTCAAGATAAGATAAAATAAAATAAAATAAAATAAAATAAAATAAAATAAAATAATTCTGGTTTCTTTGATGAATATAAATCTATTTATAACATTATAAATGTCTTACTGTCAATTTGATATACTTAAAATATCCTTGTTTTAATAATAGATAGATAGATAGATAGATAGATAGATAGATAGAACCTACTGACCTCAAACTTTTGAACAGTAGTATATGTACATAAATAAATAAATAAATAAATAACTATAAATAACTTAAAATATATATATATATACACTATTCTGATACTTTTACATTAATTTAGCATTTTAACTGATCAATGGTTAATTAAAATGATTAATATAAATAAAATAGTCATAATAAAATAAAAAAAAATAAAAAATAATTAAAATGAAACGTCCAAAATAATAAAGAAATAAATAAATAAAGAAATAAAGAAATAAAGAAAATACTCCACACAATATATACGTAACACAAAAAAAATATATATATATATTTCAACACAAAGTTTAAAATGTACAGACCAGACTAGAACTGAGCTGATACTGTAAACCGATGAAAGAACAGTTTAAGAATGGAAGAGATGTTTCTTTAGTCCTTATTTGAAGGTAGCAGGGGACTCAGTAGAGTTTGGAAGATAATATTTATCCTTAATATGGTTTGTTTTGAAAATTCACGTCAGACCTAAGAAGCAACAGATCCTGAGGCAAAAGTGTCTATTCAGCACTGATTCTGTTCTTCACAGCCTCACCTTGGCTGAAAGCCGCAGTCACTTTGAGTCAGTCTTTGCTGTTATAGCCCTCTGTGGACACCTTCTTTTACAGACCCCTAGGTGAAGAGTCATAAAGCTGCCACAACAGTACAGACCAGGGTCACCATTCTCTCTGACCCATAATGAGCAAACACACACAAACTCACACATCTACACCATATCTGCAGTTAGCTGTGGGTTTGGGATACTCTCACACTCTCAGAAGGAAAAGCCACTGTAGGGACTTCAATCCTACACCACATGTGACTCTTACAATGTATTTAACACATTTACTTCACTGGAGAAATTTTTAGTTTTAAATGCCAACTGTGGCTCACTCCTTTTGTATAATTATTCAGATAACTATCATCCTCACCAAAACACACAAATCTCACACTTAAGGTTTATTTATTATTTATTTTTTTTGAAGGAATACATTCGCCACTATTCAAAGGTTTGGGGTTAGTATAATATTGTAATGTTTTTAATGTTGTTAAAGTCTCTTATGTCAATCAAATCTGCATTTACTTGATCAAATATATAGTAAAACAGTAATATTGTGAAATAGAATTACAATTCAAAATAACAATTTAATATAATTTAATTTAAATTATTCCTGTGATGGCAAAGCTGAATTAATTTAATATAATTTATAATATAAATTTAAATTTGATAAATGTTAGATTTTTAAAATAAATTTAATATAATTAAATTTAAATTATTCCTGTGATGGCAAAGTGATTCCTGTGATATATATATATATATATTTTTAATTCTTAGATGAATAGGAAGATAATTTAAACAAAATTTTACTGTCAAATTTGATTAATTTTACGCATCCTTGGTGAATTAAGGTATTTTAAACAAGCAAAAACATACTAACTTTAGAATGATACTATATTAAATAGACATTATAGATAAAATAAGGTTCAATTCATTCAATTAGGTTAAATTAGGTAATATTAGTTAATGCATTAGATATCAAATTAGTAATGTTTAATGTTACTTTATAAATATACTTCATAATACATTAACATCTACTTATATTAACATGAAATTTTGAAAACATATTTATAAACTGACCTATAAAACATTTAATGCATAGTTCAAATATGTAATAAATCAAAGTTTGACAGAATCCTCTGAACTCAGGTGAGAATGTCATTTTGGTCTTACAGGAAAAAAATAAAATGATATGTGATACAACCTGATTGAAAGCTTGTACTTCAAAGGGCCCTTACGAAATTCCAAGTCTTTAAAATCATCCTGAGATGACTAAAGAGAATTGACCACCCTCATGTTTGATCAGAGCTGCTATGAAAGTAGAAGAACATTTTATTTTATTTTATTTTATTTATTTATTTTGAGATCAGAAATAGGTATGAGGTAAGCTGCGGAGGTTTGAGCAAACACTTCTGCAGCACGACTTCCTTCGTGAACTCTGATTGTAAGTGACAGAAGTTACCTGGGGAAGAGCTCTGGGACAGGAGAAAGAGACTAGTGTTCAGTGGGTGGTCCATCTTCTGATGTGAGCGATGGAAGATAACGTAACTCTCTCTTCCTCTCTATATTCTTCTATCGGTTTGATTTTTTTCCATCATACGTGTCAGTGGAGCAGCCTCAGAGGACGCTGCAAAGTCTGGGCGGAGACAGCGCCTCGGGCTTCTGCCTCCAGCGGAGGACTGAAGACCAAACTGGAGACCTTGGAACAGTTCAGCCCATCCACTCATGGTCGACTCTTTTCCCCTGTGTCTCCTTCATTCTCTTCCAACTCCTGAAACTGGAAGGTCAGATTATTCCACCACAGATTCCTTTATCTACTTTACCTTACTCACTTCATTATGAACTTCAGGTGACCTGAGAATAAATTCAGCTGCTTTATCTCACTGCATATTTAGAGAGATTTCATTCAGTATTGGATCTCAAATCTACAATATGGTCTTTGTTTTGGATGGCCCTATAATAAAATTTTCCATTCTCTTTGATTACACTGTAATGTATATATATATATATACATATCTGTTTTATTTGATGAATAGAAATCCTGGAAATAGAAATCTATTTCTAACGTCATAATTGTCTTTACTGTCAATTTGATATACTTAAAGTATCCTTGTTTACACACACACACACATATATATATATATATATATATATATATATATATATATATATATATATATAATTTTATATATAAAATAAGATTGTATTAATACAAATAATAATAAAGTAACTGTTAAATAATAATTTGCATATATATAAACATATATATAAATACACACACACACACCTAACAACACCTAATTTTTTGCTGTATTTTATTATTTTATCAAAAAAATTAAATGTTATTAATACAAATATTAAGTAACTGTTAAATAATAATTTGCATATATACATATATTTTTATTACTTTTATTTTTTTTTATTTAATTACATTAAATAAATGGTATTTTCCAATTTATTTTTAATTTCCAGAGTATTTTCCCAATTTATTATAATGTATTGATTGAGTGTTAGGGAAAAAAAAAACATAAAAATAAAAAATAAATCACACTTACCACTTACCTAAGCCTAACTATGAAGTGTATCAAATAAATAAATAAATAAATAAATAAATAAATAAATACATACATACATAAATACATATACATACATACATACATACATACATACATAAATTAAATGTTTATATACAGTATCTCACAAAAGTGAGTACACCCCTCACATTTCGGCAATCATTTTAGTATATCTTTTCAAGGGACAATACTATAGAAATGACAGGACCATACAAATTTGTGTATCTTGTATTAGATCAGTTAAAATTTGGTGCTTTGAGTACAATTCTCTCATACTGACCACTGGATGTTCAACGTGGCACCTCATGGCAAAGAACACTCTGAGGATTTGAGAATTAGAATTGTTGCTCTCCACAAAAAATGGCCTAGGCTATACGAAGTTCGGTAACACCCTGAAACTGAGTTACAGAACAGTGGCCAGGGTCATACATAGGTTTTCCAAGACGGGTTTCACTCGGAACAGGCCTCGCAAGGGTCAATCAAAAAAGTTGAGTCCTTGTGCTGTGCATCAGGTGCAGAAGCTGGCTTCAAAAAATAGATGCATGAGTGCTGTCAGCATTGCTTTAGAGGTTGCAGAAGTGGAAGGTCAGCTTGTCAGTGCTCAGACCATACGCCACACACTGCAGCAAGTCAGTTTGCATGGCCGTCGTCCCAGAAGGAAGCCTCTTCTGAAGTTGGCTCACAAAAAAGCCTGCAAACAGTTTGCTGTAGACAACCTGCCCAAGAGCATGAATTACTGGAAGGTGATGGAGTGGCCAAGTACGTCTCCAGACCTGAACCCTATTGAGCACATGTGGGGCATCCTCAAGCGGAAGGTGGAGAAGCACCATGTGTCTAATATCCAGCAGCTCCGTGATGTCATTGTGGAGGAGTGGAAGAGGATGCCAGCAACAACCTGTGCAGCTCTGGTGAATTCCATGCCCAGGAGGATTAAAGCAGTGCTAGATAACAATGGTGCCCCTACAAAATATTGACACTTTGGACACAGTTTTGACGTTCACTTAGGGTGTACTCATTTTTGTTGTCAATTATTTGGACAATAATGGCTATATGTTGAGTTATATTTAGAGGACAGTAAATTTGTACTTCTATACAAGCTGCACATTGACTACTCTAAAATAAATCCAAGTTTCATTTGTGTAGTATTGTCCCTTGAGAAGATATACTAAAATTTTTCCTGAAATGTGAGGGGTGTACTCACTTTTGTGAGATACCGTATATATATATATATATATATATATATATATATATATATATATATATATATATATATATATATATATTTTACTGTATTTATACGATATTTTACTGTATTTATACGACAGTTCTTTCTGGTTCTCGAATCTGATTGGCTGATAGGTATGCGATATTGGAGTCCAACAGAGCTCCTCGTCCACTACACCGTTTGTATCACTCCACTTGCCGAAGTTGCCATATTTCTCACAGCGAGTGTCATGGCGGACGACCAAATCCACTAAAATTTTAAAAATAATACTGTTTTGTGTCATGGAATGCAGTTTTAAGAGTTTTTTAGGCGAGAATGTGCTTGCTTGGACTTCATATATGCGGTTTGTTAATAAAGATAAGGTCTATTTCAAAATTTGCTTCGACGTTTTCGGAGACGGGAGATCCATCGGTTCAGCGGTCATTCAGAACTCATTACACCCACAGAAGAGTGCCTGACCGCGGCCAGATCTTCTGGAATTTACCGCTGGCTCTGATGTCTCTATAGTGGTTAAATACGATATATAATTTGTTTTGGGTAAATCTAACGGCCAGTCTTTGGTCTCATTAAACTATTATTTGTTCCAGAGCAAATAGTTTTGGCAAAATATGATCATGTTTATTTAAATTCAATGCTGTATATCACACTGTCTTTGTACAGTTGGCTGAATTGCCTAGCAACTTTTATGATGGCTGTTGTTGTTTATTACAGTAAATATGATTATTCAATAAATAATATTTTATATAAGTAATAATAGTATTTAACAATAGTGTTTAGTAACGAGGCATGGTGCATGTTCATGATGGTGATTTTAGTTATATTGTTCCGCCATTAGATGGCAACAAGAAAAATAAACGCTTTTGTGAACAGAAGTTATTTTTACTTTCAACAACGACGCGGCTAACAAATGAGCAGTGCTGTCATCACAAATTACGCTTAAAGGATGAAAGGATATTGACGATACGACAAAGATAACGCTTTTCTCAGTGGACATTCAGACGTATGTTTTATTGTCTGTAGGAGATGCTGTATCAGATGCAGGTAATCACAGTTGCTCAGTCCATCTCTCTCTCATAATACTTCACTCTACATAATACAAGCTTTTACTGCAGTAATATAATACGTTTTTAATGAAGCAACTCAACGTTCCTTCGTTACTAATTCTAAAGTGACGTTTTGGAATTAGTAATGGAGGCTTGGCCTCAGCTGTTAAACACTCAAATTTAGATTTAAATCTGTGGCGGAAGGAAGTAGTTCTGCCCAAAAGAGGGCTTTTAAAGACACTTCATTGTTGTTTCTAATTTATTTACACACTCGTGCCATGGAACTGTTGTATAAACGCAATATCACACTCGTAGATGTGCGATATGGCTGTATATCGCATGGCTGTGATTCGGCCGTAGGCACAAGGCCGCATATCGCACGGCTATGATTACCTACGGCTGAATCACAGCCGTGCGATATTAAAGCAATAAGCTCCAAGAAGCCGTGGTTTACAGTGAATTTATAACAGCTAAGGGGCGTTGTTAGGCCTAAAACCCCCTTAGCTGTTATAAATTCACTGTAAACCACGGCTTCACGGGGCTAATTGCTTTTATAAAACGGTTATTCCATATACTTAGTAAGGTTTCATAAAATATAACACAGCAAATAAGATAATAAAAACAGTATTCTTCCACCAAACAATGTAGTTCCTCAGAAACAGTTGTGGTTGGAACCTATGGTTGGAACAATGTGGTTGCCAAGCAACACACAAAGTAAACAAAGGTGTAGTTTTGTAGTGTAATTTACAACGGCTTCGAACGTGGCTCAACCAATCAGAATCAAGGACCGGAACTATCCGTTTTATAGGTTATAGGTATAGGTATAGGTAACTTGTTCGAACAGCTGGTGAAAGAACTGCAAGTACAATATGAAATGTCAACCGATACGATCGTGTGTTTTTGTAACACCAAGGTGTCCTGAGCAAATATGCTCGTGAGCCAGTTTCATTATTTGAGTTTGATATCCGGTAGGCAGAATGATCTGATAAGCCTCCTTATGTTCAGAGTTGGACGGCTTCCACCAGCGCATTAGCACACCATCGTCCCAACAATAACCTAACACAGCTACTCCAATTAAGAGAGTTAGAGATAAAGACTGATCGGGATATAAGGCTTCGAAAACTAGATCTGGAAGCTCAAATGCTGCGTAGTAAACCAGTCCCTCTACCGCGCACCAGGCCCCCTTCCAGTAGTTTTGAAGTTGGGCAACCTGACTTTGATGTAGGTAAGTACGTTATGCTTGTACCTCCATTCCGTGAAACCGAAGTGGACTCGTACTTTGTGGCTTTTGAACGAGTCGCAGCTAAATTAAAATGGCCCAAAGATATGTGGGCATTGCTGTTGCAGTGCAATCTTGTTGGCAAAGCCCAAGAAGTTTGTGCGGCTTTGCCAAATGAAGATTCACTAAATTATGACGTTGTGAAACTGGCTGTTTTGCGAGCTTATGAACTGGTACCAGAGACGTACCGGCAGAAATTCAGGGCTTGTTCAAAGACAGCCAAGCAAACGTTCGTGGAGTTTGCGCGTGAAAAGAAATCGTTATTTGAGAAATACCAAAATTACAACACTTGAAGATTTACAAGAACTAATTCTGCTGGAGGATTTTAAAAACTGCTTGCAAGAGAGCATTGTGGTGCATTTAAACGAGCAGAAAGTCTCTAAATTGTTTGACGCTGCAACTTTAGCAGACAAATTCGTGCTCACACATAAAACTATATTTTCTCTAGTGCGCGCTCCAAAAACTCTCCCCACCGTTGATGTAGGGAAAGATAAGTGGAACAGCCCTTTCAGACCTGCGAGTGAGCTGAAAAATGCTTCAAAACGGCCTGATAGAAGATGAGTTTGTTTCTATTGTCTTGATCCTGGCCACTTGATCTCAAATTGTAAAGCCTGGCAGCAGAAAGCAGGTGGTAAGCCTAAAGGGATAGCATTTACCTCTCTTACCTCTGTTCCTGAAAGGTCGAGTTCGCGATCAAATTCCTCTGCCTTCGAGTTCATTTCTGCAAACGTGCACAGTAGCGCTCCCAGATGGTTCTTCTGATCCTAGACCTATTGTAATGTTGAGGGATACAGGGTCCGCTCAGTCAATCATACTGGAAAGTACACTGCCGTTCTCGTCAAAATCGTACACGGGTAATAATGTGCTCATTCGTGGTATCGAAATGGGCTGTACTTCAGTGCCGTTGCACACTATCCATTTGAAATCTGACCTTATTTCTGGCCCTGTGAGTATCGGTGTGCACTCACAATTACCTGTGGATGGTGTAGAGATGATCCTAGGTAATGATGATTTGGCTGGAACCAAAGTCTTTCCGTTCCCGATTGTATCTGCGAAGCCTGATCTTACCGGCCAAGATGACCAGCTGTCACAGTTCCCTTCTCTTTTTCCGTCGTGCGCCGTGACGCGCGCACAGAAGAAGAAATTTGACGATGTACTAGATTTCTCTGGTTCATTCTTGGTTTCATCGCCAAAAAGTGCTGAGTGCAAATTACTTGTTCAGCCGCAACCGTTCCTGGGTGACGAGTATGTGAAAGAAAACGACGCTCCCTTAAAAGTGGGTAGGGAATAGTTAATTGCTACTCAAAAATCTGATGTATCATTGAGCAAATGTATCAGTGCTGCTGCGGACAGAACGCGAATCTCAGATGCATGGGTAGGTTATTGTTGGGACGATGGTGTGCTAATGCGCTGGTGGAAGCCGTCCGACTCTGAACGTAAGGAGGCTTATCAGATCATTCTGCCTATCGGCTATCAAACTCAAATAATGAAACTGGCTCATGAGCATATTTGCTCGGGACACCTTGGTGTTACAAAAACACATGATCGTATTGCTAGGCATTTCTTTTGGCCGAGTATAAAGTCTTTGGTGTCTGCATTTGTTTGGTCTTGTCGCGTCTGCCAACTTGCGGGTAAGCCTAATCAAGTAATTCCACGCTCCAACCTATCCCTGTTATAGGAGAGCCTTTCGAAAGACTTATACTTGATTGCGTAGGCCCCTTGTCTAAAGCCAAGACTGGTCACCAATACATCCTCATAATAATGTGTACAGCTACGCACTACCCAGAAGCCGTGCCCCTGCGTTCTATCACCACAAAAGCAGTGATTAAAGAGTTGGTTAAGTTCTGCTCTATGTTCAGGTTACCAAAAGTAATTCAAACCGATCGGGGAACGAACTTTACCTCGAACTTGTTCGAACAGCTGGTGAAAGAACTGCAAGTACAACATGAAATGTCAAGCGCCTATCACCCAGAGTTGCAAGGTGCGCTCGAGCGCTTTCATCAGACGCTCAAGTCAATGCTGCGCATGTATTGTGTCGAAACAGGTAAAGAATGGGTGGATGGATTGCCCGTTTTAATGCTGGCTGTAAGAAGCACTGTGCAAGAGTCCTTGGGGTTTAGCCCCACCAAACTTGTGTTCGGACATACAGTTCGGGGACCCTTGAAGTTAATCAGTGAACAGTTCCTTTCTAAAGACTCTCCCCGTGTGCCAATCTTGGAGTATGTGAGTACGTTCCGCGAGCATCTCCATAAAGCTTGGGATGTTGCTAGGCAGCATCTTTCCGACTCTCAATCCAAGGTGAAAACTAGATATGATAAAAAAGAGTGTTGTCCGTAGTTTTCAACCTGGGGATTCCGTACTTGTGTTGTTGCCTGTGCCCAGTTCTCCTATGCATGCTTGATTTGCTGGCCTATACAAAATAGAAAAGAAACTGAGTGATACGAATTACACTGTTCTGACTCCCGATCGACGGCGCAAAAGCAGAGTCTGTCATGTTAATATGCTGAAAGCGTTTGTTGACAGAAATGGAACTGACGTTAACCCTGTAAATCACAGTGTGTCTGCAGTGAATGTTGTTGGTCTGCCTACTGGTTACATGCCGGAGGTAGATGGTTTAATTAGCACGGATGTTCAAACCTCTTGTGGGAGGCTTTCAAACTCTACCATTCTGTCCACACTGCCAACTTACCTCTCATTTCTATTAGCGAAACACTGCAATGATATCATCGAATTGATTAACAAGTATCCCACTCTGTTTAACGATGTTCCCTCTCAAACTAACGTGTTGATGCATGACATCGATGTAGGTCAAAGCACGCCCATCAAACAGCATGCTTACCGAGTCAATCCGTGCAAACGTCAGGTAATGAGAGATGAAGTTGAGTATTTGGTGCGTAATGGTTTTGCTGTTTCCAGTCAGAGCCCTTGGAGTTCGCCTTGCATTCTTGTGCCCAAATATGACGGCTCCCTTTGGTTCCGTACTGATTTCCGCAAGGTGAATAATGTAACCAAAGCTGACTCTTTTCCTCTTCCCAGAATAGAAGACTGCGTCGACTGAGTGGGCTCTTCACGCTATGTAACCAAGCTCGACCTTCTTAAAGGTTACTGGCAGGTGCCGTTAACACCGCACGCTTCTGAGATCTCCGCTTTTGTCACGCCTGACGCGTTCATGCAGTATACGGTGATGGCCTTTGGAATGCGAAACGGACCTGCCACATTCCAACGATTAATGCAAACTGTGCTGTCTGAGATACAGAATTGTGAAGTCTATCTCGATGATGTAGTGGTTTATTCCATGTTGTGGGATGACCACTTATGCACCCTTAATTTAGTCCTGAAGCACTTGGCTGAGGCATCGTTGACACTTAACATAAGTAAGTGTGAATTCGCCAAGGCTGTGGTTACTTACCTCGGGAAACTAGTTAGGCAAGGCCAGGTCAAACCTGTGGATGCAAAAGTTGAAGCTATTGCTGAGTTTCCGTCACCTACTAATAAACATGAATTACGGCGTTTTTTGGCAATGACCGGTTATTACAGGGGGTTCTGTAAGAACTTACCGACTTACCCCTTACCGATCTCCTTAGCACTGATCGTAAATTCATATGGGATGAAAAGTGTGAGTCTGCCTTTTGCTCTGCAAAAGATTTGCTGTGCAATGCTCCAATTTTGTCTGCCCCAAATTTCGCTTTGCCCTTCACACTGTATGTTGACGCAAGTGCTCGTGGCGCCAGTGCGGTGCTGATGCAAGCTGATGACGCTGGCATAGAACATCCTGTCAGTTATTTCTCTAGAAAGTTTACCAAATGTCAACAAAATTATAGTGTCATAGAAAAAGAGGCATTGGTGTTACTTCTAGACCTCCAACACTTCGAAGTGTACCTCAGCTCTGGTAATCAAATTGTAGTATACACAGATCATAACCCTTTAATATTTCTGTCTCGCATGTCAAACTCCAACCAACGTTTAATGAGATGGGCACTGATTTTACAGGAGTTTGATTTGGACATACGTTATAAGAAAGGTGCAGAAAACATCGTAGCTGATGCACTATCCAGGGCTTACGCTGGGGAAAACTGAATTGCCTCTGTTATAGTGACATGAATTGAATGTTTTAATCTGATTCATTACAAAACGGGTTTTGTAACTAAGGGTGGGGGTGTTACGTCCCTGGACGTAAGTTGTTATTTGTATTTAGTTATTTGCATTGGCATGTATTGTGTATGTTGTATTGTGTGCTATGGATTGTGTGCGGTTCTCTTTTTTTTTTTTTCTCTTCCTCTCTCTCTCCTCCTCTCTCTCCTTCTGGCAGCACTTGATTGGGACCAGCTGAAGGAGATTGCATTGTGAGTGAAAGCGTTTGAATGCTGGGAAGCAGAGCAGTGTTGGAGAGCTTCTGTAGTGTGCGCGTCGTGAAGCTCCGCCGCGGGTGTCGTGCCGTTTCGTCCTCTGTCTCCTGCCACAGACAACGTTTGATTGTGTAGTGTTGTTAAATGATGGCGTGGTTGACTTGCCCGAATTAATGTGAGTAATCATTCTTGAGTTGTGCCGCGGAAACACCGTTTCCTGCACGACAAGGACTAAGTTATACTTGAGTCCTCCATAATCCGACACTCAAGGGTTTTTGTTTGTAAACAATTATTTGTTATCTGTATCATTTATTCGTTATTTGTAAACTATTATTCGTTATTTCTGAAGCAGTAGGTGGGGGATTGCCTTTTATTTTGTGAACCTCGTTTTCTCCTGAGTTTTGTCTAGCTAGGGAGTTAGGGAAGACCTCTGTATTTCTTTTGGGAATTTTATTTGTTAGGTAATTTAAACTCTCTAAACCCCAAGTTAGTTTTCCTTTGGTTTGTTATTTTAGCCTGGATTCCCTTCCGAAGAGATGCGCTTCCAACCCACGACTTAAAATGCAATAAACTTTTCAGCTTGAACAAATCTCTTTTGTGGTCATTGTGAGCTGGGACAGGAGAGCAGGAGCAAATATATTCTTTAATTTTATTCTTGTCATCGGCCTTACCAACCCTGGACTGGTCAGGTCGTGACAACAGCCATATCGCACTTCTACTCGTGTGTGATATTGCTCATATATATATATATATATATATATATATATACACACACACACACACACACACACACACATATATATATATATATATACTTTTATTAAATTAATTTACATATTTCTTTAAATTATTCTAATTTAAATGAAAAAAAAGAAAGAAAAAGAAAAATCACACTTACCTACGTCTATGAAATGTCTCCAAAACGACACCTTCAAGACGTTCATTAAGTCAGACACAAAGCTCAGAGTTAGCATGCTGATGCTTAGCCTAGCCAGGAGGAACACTACAAATAAACACACAATATTATTTCACACCTTCTATTTATTACTGAAACCTTCTGGCTAGTATATCATTTGTGGTAAACATTCATTTCTCTAAGAGCGATTTCCTGAGGTTAAGAGCATACAGAAGAGAAATACTGACACATTAATTCAAACTTTAACACTCTAGCATCCATTTAATGTTGTTGTAATGAATATAATTCATTTTACATGCCCTATCGACAGAATGTGTATCCATAATAACAGTGAATTGCCCCAGTGAGAGCAGAAAAGATCTTTACACTTCTTGCCTCTTTGTGTGCTACAGGCAAAAGAACCCAATTCACAGTGAAGACACCTGAGAGAAGAGAAAGATGAGAAATAATTATAAAGATGACTGACAATGAGTTCAAGAAAAACACTTTGTATGAAGACTTCAGTATTGATAAGAATTTTAAATGTTTTGTGTAAATACACAACTTTTCAATTCTGTTAAACAGTTCAGGATGGCCTTTTATGCTGCATTTATTTGATTAAAAATATACTAAAACAGTAATTTTTTGAAATATTATTTTAATTTAAAATAACTGTTGTCTATTTTAATATCTTTTAAAGTGCAATTTATTCCTATGATGCAAAGCTGAATTTTCAGTAAGAATAATCCAGTCTTCAGTGTCACATGATCCTTCAGAAATCCTTCTAATATGCTGATTTGCTGCTCAAGAAACATTTATTATTATTATCAATATTGAAAACAGTTGTGCTGCTTAATATTTTTGTGCATAATACATTTTTTTTCAGGATTTTTTGGGGAATAAAAAGTTCAAGAGAACAGTATTTATTAGAAATAGTAAAGACTTTAACATTGTTACAAAAAATATAAATTTAATTTGTCCTCGCTGAATAAAAATTAATTTCCTTAAAAAAAATAAACAAATAAAATGCAGACCAAACTTTGGTCAAGAGTGTATAAAATGAGTTAAAATTCTAAATTAAGACAGCAACACTTTATTTTATTCATATTTTATTGTGCCATTATAAAACCAACTCTTAGAATTAACTTAAAGAGTTAAAATCAAGCCCAACTTGATTGTGAAATAAATTGCTGTGATCAGTGGTTGTCATGGTGCACACATGAGGGGAAACTAGGAATAACTCAAAAATACAGTCTTTAATGAAATCCAAACAAGACACGGCAAGACAAGGCAGGGCAGACACACAGGAAAACCGGGAGGAACGTGTAGACCAGATGAAAATGAACAGAACAAGCAAGAACTAAATACACATGATAATTAACTACACTCACCTGAAACAAATAAACTAATAATCACACTTAACAAGGACAGGAACAGGAAGGACCAAATAAGGGCATGGAGGGAAACACCTGACACACACGACACAAGGCTGACAATGATAGAATAAAGTTCAATGATAAGAAATAAAATTAACATTTACTTTAATTTAAAGTTTTCATCTGCCATATTAAACAGTCTTCATATGGGGACTTTTCTCAAAAATATTTGCAATTAAATTGATTAATCAGCATATCCGATTAAACTGAGAGATCTAATATTTTAATTTGAATAACGAACAATAGTTTAAAAAGAAAAAAACAATTCTAAGGCTAAGGTGGAAAATTATGGTGCCAATGAACCTTACTCATACTAACACTGTGCAAAAAATAAATTAATTTAAAAAATAGCCTTTTTAATTAGATTTTCTTTCCTTCTGATTATAGTTGAGATTTGACAGAAATGCTGTGCTAAGGTTTATTTTAGTACTGTAATTTCCAAAACGCCTATAAACAAGCTGCTCCATGTCAGACATAAGGGCCAAATCTTCACAGAGCACTTAGTCTATGTTTATTTCAAAGAAAGCGAGGTAAACTTCACACCAGGCACATCCAGGCCGCGGTAAATCCAGCCCATTACCTGAGCTTATACTGTGTTACAGTATGTGCTCTCTGCTCATGCACTAATGCCATTTCATTCCCCTTCAGCATTGGAAATACCCTCAGGAGATCGCTCCTCTACATTACAAACATCACATTGATATTAAATGTAAATTTAATTCTGACTTGGTTTTAGGTACTCAAACACAGCAGCTCAGAACAGAGCTAGAGCCTTAAGGGGAACTTTCTGTGTCAGAATGCACAAATATACATATCAACACATGTTGTAGTTGCCGTTCTGAAGCTATTTTAAGGTTCCGCAGAATAATAAATAAGTAAAGTGCATTTTATTCTTATTTAACTCCTTCAGAGGCTGAAATTTAAGGCTTAGAGAAACACAGTTGGTAGGTTTAGGCTTGCTGCGACTGGTTCTAATAACACCAGTGTCATTTCTGTCTACCGTATATTAGGAGGAAGAAGCAAACAAAGTTTGTGGCGGTGTTCAGCTGCTCCTGAGGTAATCTGCTTTATCACAAGAATATGATGTACGAGCATCTGGTTTTGAAATGAGTTTACAAAAAACAATGAGTAGTTGATTTCTCTGGGTAAACAGACAATTCTTCTGTCTGCAAGCCTTGGCACTGGAACCTGAGGAAAAACACTCTGCGAGAGGAGATGTAGGAAGGAAAAAGCAGGAAAATTAACAAAAAAAAGTAGAATCACACAGTAATCTTCCAGTCACATGTCAAGCCCTCCACAGAATATCATTACTGGTGGGCTGCATGCAGACTGCATGCTGAGGGATGGTGGAGTTCGACCTTTTTTCCCCTCACAAATCAGCAGCGGAGTGTGCAAGCATTCCCATCGGACAGTGATACAGAACAATGAAGGAGACATCAGGGAAGGTGGGAAAGAAACAGAGGAAGAGCTTTGTTTCAGTTAAAATTGTTGCTAAGACACCAGTTTGAAAAAGATGATGTCATTCTCGTTTTCAAAACTTCAATATGGAGCCGAGAAAAAAACAGAAAAACAACCTTAATGTCATTCCAAACCTGTACAAATTCTGTGGAACACAAAAGAAGATATTTTGAAAAATGTCTCAGAGCCTGTTACAATGTGTTTCATATATTTGCTCTATATTATTTTAGCATTTTAATTGTTCTTAACCTTTCATATGATATTTCCAAATTTATGTGCTTCAAACTGTAGTAGTTCAGAAGTCTACTACTTATCCTTAAACTGTGAATATTAATGTCAAATATAAAGAATGCTGATGTTACAACCTACATTGAATTAATGTTTCACACAGTATTTGCTTTCCATTTTTAATTAAAATTTTTAAAATTAAAACGTGTTTGATGGAAGATGGCACAATAATTATTGTGATTACCAACAATAAATTATACAGGTGCATCTCAGTAAATTAGAATGTCGTGGAAAAGTTACTTTATTTCAGTAATTCAACTCAAATTGTGAAACTCGTGTATTAAATAAATTCAATGCACACAGACTGAAGTAGTTTAAGTCTTTGGTTCTTTTAATTGTGATGATTTTGGCTCACATTTAACAAAAACCCACAAATTCACTATCTCAACAAATTAGAATATGGTGACATGCCAATCAGCTAATCAACTCAAAACACCTGCAAAGGTTTCCTGAGCCTTCAAAATGGTCTCTCAGTTTGGTTCACTAGGCTACACAATCTTGGGGAAGACTGCTGATCTGACAGTTGTCCAGAAGACAATCATTGACACCCTTCAAAAGGAGGGTAAGCCACAAACATTCATTGCAAAAGAAGCTGGCTGTTCACAGAGTGCTGTATCCAAGCATGTTAACAGAAAGTTGAGTGGAAGGAAAAAGTGTGGAAGAAAAAGATGCACAACCAACCGAGAGAACCGCAGCCTTATGAGGATTGTCAAGCAAAATCGATTCAAGAATTTGGGTGAACTTCACAAGGAATGGACTGAGGCTGGGGTCAAGGCATCAAGAGCCACCACACACAGATATGTCAGAGGCGTCTTACCTGGGCTAAGGAGAAGAAGAACTGGACTGTTGCCCAGTGGTCCAAAGTCCTCTTTTCAGATGAGAGCAAGTTTTGTATTTCATTTGGAAACCAAGGTCCTAGAGTCTGGAGGAAGGGTGGAGAAGCTCATAGCCCAAGTTGTTTGAAGTCCAGTGTTAAGTTTCAACAGTCTGTGATGATTTGGGGTGCAATGTCATCTGCTGGTGTTGGTCCATTGTGTTTTTTGAAAACCAAAGTCACTGCACCCGTTTACCAAGAAATTTTGGAGCACTTCATGCTTCCTTCTGCTGACCAGCTTTTTAAAGATGCTGATTTAATTTTTCAGCAGGATTTGGCACCTGCCCACACTGCCAAAAGCACCAAAAGTTGGTTAAATGACCATGGTGTTGGTGTGCTTCACTGGTCAGCAAACTCACCAGACCTGAACCCCATAGAGAATCTATGGGGTATTGTCAAGAGGAAAATGAGAAACAAGAGACCAAAAAATGCAGATGAGCTGAAGGCCACTGTCAAAGAAACCTGGGCTTCCATACCACCTCAGCAGTGCCACAAACTGATCACCTCCATGCCACGCCGAATTGAGGCAGTAATTAAAGCAAATGGAGCCCCTACCAAGTATTGAGTACATATACAGTAAATGAACATACTTCCCAGAAGGCAAACAATTCACTAAAAATGTTTTGGGTTTTTTTTGTGGTTTTTTTTAGGTCTTATGAAGTATTCTAATTTTTTGAGATAGTGAATTTGTGGGGGGTTTTTTTTAAATGTGAGCTAAAATCAACACAATTAAAAGAACCAAAGACTTAAACTACTTCAGTCTGTGTGCATTGAATTTATTTAGTTTCACAACTTGAGTTGAATTACTGAAATAAATGAAGTTTTCCACAGCAATCAAATTTATGGAGATGCACCTGTAAATAAATAAACAATAAATAAACATCAGCACACTTTACTTGACATTAATATGCATAATTTAAGGTTAAGTTTTAATATTTTGAAATAATTGTATAGATACACTGCTGTTCAAAAGTTTTTAAGATGTTTTATGAACGAAATTAATACTTTTATTCGGCAAGGATGCATTAAATTGATCAAAAGCGACAGTAAAGAAATTTATATTCTGACTAATAAATACTTACTTAATAAAACCTGTTCTTTGAACTTTTTATTCATCAGAGAATCCTGAAAACTCATTGTTTTCACGAAAATATTTAGCAGCACAACTGTTTACAACATTGATAATAATAAGAAAAGTTTCTTGAGCAGCAAATCAGCATATTAGAATGATTTCTGAAGGATGATGTAACACTTAAGACTAGGGTAACGGCTGATGAAAATTCAGCCTTGCCTTCACAAGAACGATTTAAAATTTAAAATACATTAAAACAGAAAACAGTTATTTTAAATTTAAATAATATTTCACAATATTTCTGTTATAAATAAATGCAGCCTGGGTGAGTATAAAAATCTTCTTTCAAAAACATAAAAAATCGACCCCAAACATGTGAATATTAAAATATGAGACACACACACATATTCTTGCATATGTGATTTACACACACACACACACACACACACACAAAATGAGCTCAAATCAATCCCCAGTCTCCTTTATTTTTCTGTTTTTGTAAGATCCAAAAATATCCTACTTTATGTACTTTATGTATAAAATACTTTCTCCTGCAGCATTAAAACGAACATCTGACCAGTTGAGCCAAGGGAAGGACATTGCTTTAAATGTAGTTAACAGATGAATTAAGCTATCCCATGGTTCCCTGTGTGAGATCAAATCAACGATTCAACAGCATGCTTTATGTGGGCCATTCTCACGCAATGACAAGACCTCTGGACTCTCTCCAACGACACTTGATTAATACGAAAAAAAAGAAAAACTCCCGAAAGCATTATATTGGGAATACAGTATGCTTTTTCTGATTTCCTCTGAAAATAATTCCCCTTGACTGAAAGGAAGGTTGCACTCTCACTGATCTGTACTTTCCATGCTTTTTGCTTAAATTCCTCTTCTATACAAGGAGATGAGAGGAGAGGCCACAGAAAAAATTTCATTAGAGAGATTGTTTTTAGATTGTTCTAATGTATCTGCAGCTGAAGGGAGTAAATCTTCCTATAAGCCTCCAACATGCCATTATTTCTTCACAATAAAAGCTGATTAAACCTAGACCGACAGGCATGTATCATCCTCTGATTTACAAATCAGAATGAGTTGCATCATCAAAACTGATACGATTTTGCCACCATATTGCTGTGACGCCCGACTAGTCCAGAAGTGGTCGATTTGAGAACCAAATGAAAGTAAAACACAATAAAATCTGGTTATCATTTGAATTGAATTGCATTACACATCCAGTGTTGATTAATTAGTAAATACACTTTTCTAGTCAAGGGTTATTTCTGCTTTACAGTCTTTATCTGTCAGATATGTCACCTTTATTTATAAATTGCTATGACCTGAGGTTGTTTTGTCACTCTTTTTCTTGTCACCCTGGCTGTGAAGCATGCACTATATACGACAGCTATCTTGAGAGTGGAGAAACCCTGGGAGATATTCTCCCTCGTTCTTAATTATGTCTGATTAAAGTGACATTTTGTCACCCTTGTGTCTGCTGACATCAGACAGCAGGATTGTGAACAAGACCAGGGCTTTTCACCTTGCATTCTCTCTCATTCAGGGCGAGTCAGAATAAAAGCACCGACACTCACAATACAAGACGGCTTGTCGTTTGAAGTGAACGTGGCATCTCGAACTCCGGTCTGCTTCTTTAGTTGGAGTAAATGCATCTGTGTGCAAAAGAAAAACTTGCCTTTGAGCAAAGCAAGCTGTTCCTCACTTTTAAAGTTTTGAGTCTCGAGTCTGAAATAGAAAGAAAAAAACAATGGGTTAAAATGTAAATGCATCTCTCACCGTTTGGATTTCAAAGCATCAGAACAAAAATCTTAGTTAAATTATATGATCATTTTGATGGATTCATTAAAACCTTTCACAGTTTTAGGATGTTTTGCACATTCTGTGAATATAATAGTCTTTGGTCTCCCATAAATTTTATGCATTAGAGGCATTTTTTTCATCAGACTCTTTTTTTAACTTGTTATCTGTTTAGTTTATTTGTATTATTTATTACATTTTGTAATGTTAAAGGCTATCAAATTGTAAAATTACTGTAAAATTGTAAAAAAAAAAAATAAAATAAAATAAATAAATAAAATAAAAACATCAAAAAACAAAACAAAAAAATAAATCTTCATGGTTTTAAATACATTTATCTTGCTATTAATATTAAAAAATTAACTATATGCAATTTATGTATTTTTAGTTGATGATCAACATTTATTATGAAGGTTAAACAACTTTCACTGAAAATTCATTGAAAATTTTAAAATTGTAAATCTACTGTATTCATAAAAGATAAAACCATAAACAATTAAAAATACAAATATCAACAATGTATTTTAAATAGATAATCAGTATTAATTTTATTTATCGATCGATTGATCGATTGATTGATTGATTGATTGATTGATTGATTGATTGATTGATTGATTGATTGATTGGAAGGTTACACATCTTTCACTGACCATTTGTTTAAAAAAAATTTAATTTCAGGCCACATTTATGAAAAGCTATTAATTTCTGGGTTTCACTTTGAAATAACTGTCTGACATTAAATAATCAACTATGCAATAGTGAAACAGATGGACATAATACTAGTCTTTAAGAGATTAATATGCTTTTTTCTGTTGAAAAATTGAATAGGGATTCACGGACATCCTCTTTGATCAAGGAATTCATTTCAATGACCTTAAATAAAAAAGCTAAGAATCAGTGAAAAATTGGATTCCCACATAATTATCCACTCGTCAGTGCATGAATGTCATTTGACTCTAATTGGGCCAGTCGCTTCAATGTCAGAGGTAGCTAATGTAACTGTAGCTTGTCAGTGAACCAAACGGTCGTACATTCTCATTACATTTCTGACTGAGACCTCATACAGCCTTTGGCCACAAAAGAGAAGTTACACTTATAAAAAAGGGCAAAAAAAAACCAAAAAAAAAACTAGAAACTTTGACCTGAGTTCAAATACCATTTCGCAAGGCTAGTGGAACTCAGTGATAAATGATAAGCACTTGGCATATTGCAGTGTTTGTTTCCTGGGATGTGCGAGGGCTGTTTGCTGTGGGGATTTCAGACTGTGAGCGTGACCTCCAAACTCTCTCTCTCTGCCCTTCACATGCCAGCACATCGGGCGATTGGCCGAGGCCAGACTAATCAAAAATGCATGATATCAAAGCAAACTCATCCTCTGCCACAAAGCAGGGTCCCATTTGAAGATTTGATTTTATGAGGCTCAGAATGGCCTTTACATATGAATTTCTACTCTCATGTCCGGCGTGGATTAGATCATCTCTTAGAGTGTTTTTTAAAGCTTTAAGCGCCGGTTAGATTGAATGTGATTTACACACTGTTAGATGGCAATGCCAAGTATTCATTCAATTTCAGTACTTTAACACACATTATTGTGCTCGGAGTGGACAGATGCTGATATTCCCCTTGTTTGCACATCCAAAATATTTGTGAATTATTATAATTTTATTTTATTTTATTTTTTTAGTGAAGGAATATTTTGGATTCGTTACAAGTTTTCCCCCCTAAATAAATAAATAAATAAATAAATGTATTTTACAGTGAGGTGGTTACAATGGAAGTGAATGGGGCAATAATTATTTAAAAAAATATTTAAAAGCAGAAATATTACATTTATAATTTTTGAGCTGTAAAGTTTTCGTAATTGTATAGTCATTTTAGGGTTTTAGGCTTTATGTTGTTGTACCAAGTGAAATGGACATAACTTTATACATAATAATATTAACATTTATAATTTTTACATCTTATGGCTGTACTATTGAAAGTTAATATTTTAATATTTATATATTGGTCCCTTTCACTTTCATTATAAGTGCTCTACAGAAGACACTTTTTTTGTCAATATTTTGTTGTAATCATCATTTTTACACAAATGTTGTCTACTGAGATTAACTTGTACTGAACCAAGAATATTCCTTTAAATCTTTGGAAATCTGTTAATCTGATTACTGTCTCTTTAAGAAAATGAGATTTGAGCTCATACAGTAATATAATTTTGAAGACAAAGTAATAGTGTTACATGTCTGTGTAATTTGAGTTTCTACTGTGACCTAGTTTTCCTTGTGTCTTGATCAGTTCATTGTCCCCACCTGGTGTTTCGTTAATTATCCCATTAGCCCCTGGGTTTATAAGTCCTGAGTTTTCCCCATTTCATTTGCCAGTTATTGCTTATGTTACCTGTTTGCTGGATTATGCCTGAGTTTTTCCTGTCTGTTTTTCCGGGGAAGTCGTGGCCTAATGGTTAGGGAGTTGGGTTTGTAACCTGAAGGTTGCTGGTTCGATTCTCGCACCGGCAGGAATTGAAGGTGGGGATTGTGAACGAACAGCACTATCTCTGCCTTCGATACCATGACTGAGGTGCCCTTGAGCAAGGCACCGAACCCCCAATTGCTCCCCGGGCGCTGCAGCAATGGCTGCCCACTGCTCCGGGTGTGTGTTCACGGTGTGTGTGTGCGCGTTTGTTCACTATTTACTGCTGTGTGTGTGCACTTGGATGGGTTAAATGCAGAGCACCAATTTCGGTGACAATACGTCACGACTTTCTTCTTTCTTTCCAAGTGGATTTATATTAAAGACTGTTCGTGTGGATTCCCTGCTCTTCGTGAGTTTCTTCTACCAGAGACCGTAACACATAGCATACGTCATTCATTTATGGTTTGACATCTCAACAAAACACTTGTTTCCTTTTAAAATGATCGAAAATTGCATTCACCTTATGAATTAATATTCTCAGTTTTATATTCAAAACAATTCTATGACAAAACCACTTCTCTACTCATGGATTATAATGTCAGGATGATCTTCCTTTCAAGCTATAATTTGTAGGTGTAAAATGTGCGTCATTCTCCCAGAAATCCATTTGGGTGTTTGTTTTACGACACAAAAGTCAAGGACGTGCTGGTTTGAGCATTTTCATGACGCACATTTCACCTGCGTGTGCACTTCCATCTGGAAACGCTACAAATTCTCTTAAAACAATACCCAACCCATTTTGTAAATCGTGTGTGAGGCGCGATACGGACAGAAACGCGAGTAACAGGGAATCTCATTATTTTACGTGGACTTTTATGGGGCAAGTCAAAATGCTTTGCCCCGCTTGCCTGTATGTGACATTTCCCTCTCTCATTAATGAGACGTTCCGTCAGAGCTGAGACCAGCAGACCTGGCAGAGTTTGGCCCAAGGGCCTGTTTCCTTACTGTTCACACATTTACCAACGTGAAATATTCCAGCGCCATCGCTGTGGAAAAAGAAAAACAAAACAGCTTTGAGTCACAGCAGTTTAAACCATAAAATCATGCGTATGCGCTTGAGATGAAGCCGTGCTTCTAATTTGGGTTAATTTGTGCGGTCAGCTGACAAAAAAATATTTAAACATTGTATATTTGCTTTCAGCTAAAAAGAACAGCCTTTTATTTTTGCCATTAGACTTACTGAAAGAAAAGTTAGGGCTTATCAAACACCTGAAAAAAACAACACTGCCCTCAAACTGTTGTCTGCAAAAGGGAAGATAATTGTTTTCTTAATTAAGTTTGCTTGCTTCATAAGTACAGCTAAACGAACGCAAACTGCAAAGTCAAGCACAGCCACAATCTCTAATTACTCTGAAACGGCAATGCATTTTACTCTCTTTACATTATTAGACTGAGTGATGTGATTTTACAAACATACTGATTACTCTGCAGAGCATGTGCTCTTTAGTTAAAGCTCATTTAAATAATATATTTATCACACGCTGTAATGAAATCACTCAATTTATGAGCATCTAGGCGAGAGAGGTTCAACTGGACTGAGAGACAGAGAAGGAAGGTTCTTACAAGATAAACACAGAGAGGAGTTTTACGTCAGACCGTAATGGAGATTTCTGACTTTCATGATTTAAGCAACACACTTTGCATTTTCCTGAAACAGCAAATCTCCATTTCAGGCTACACACATATGTTTCATTATTTGACTCTCGGTGGCCTCCCTGCAGTTGCTCTGCTATGCAATAATGTACTGGAGCTGATATATTGTATTGGGTGGCTCGGGTGGCTCATCTGGCTCATAGAGTATTGCACGTTCACTCCTCACACCAATGAAGCTCAGCGTGGGTGTATGAATGATGGTCTAGTACCACAAACATGAATGAGGCTGCCAGCAAAAGGAAGAGAATGGAAATCTCCGGTTTTGTTGGTCATGGAATATTGCATACTTGCAACAAGGATGTGTAAAACACCATGCAATCGCTTCAGTTATTCACTCGTCATTCCAAACCAGTATGACTTTCAGAGAATAGCAGATATTTTGTTTGCAAATCATTTTGTTGCCATGTTATTTATTCATTACTTGTTTATATTAGTTTATTTGGTTGTTTGCTTTTACTAAATTTACTATTGATTTATTCTGCTTATTTTATTCATATATATATATATATATATATATATATATATATATATATATATAAAAGATTTTTACATTTTATTTTTACATTCACTTAGCAGACACTTTTAGCCAAATTGTTGGATAAAAACATTTTATTTAGCATTTAATTATTTTATACTTTTTTCATTGCATCTGACTTGGTGTAAAAAGCCACTTAGAGACAAAACACTCATGTGATTGCTTAATTTACTCATTCTCATGTTGCTTCAAACCTTTTTTCTTCTGTGAAACACAACACAACTTTAATCATATAAAATAATATATTTACTATTGCTAATTTATTTACTAAATTTACAATTTTATTATTTTACTTATGTATTAAAAAAATTATTATTTGTAAGTTAAGTTTTATTCAAATGTTACTTATTTAAAAATGTTATAATTTTCTTTCATTGGCATCTGACTTGGCGAAAAATCACTTAGAAATATCAAAGGAGTTTATCAAAATTGTTTCAAAGAGGTCAACAACAAAACATACATAAAATGGCATTTGAAAAGTGATCTGCAGCAACAAAGCTATAAGACATTTTTTCATTTTTAATAAGAGTTAGTGGTTTCAGATGACACATATGAAAGAGTTTATGAGTTAAAGAGTTTATGCAATTGAATATGTACTGACCACCAATGGGAACGCAGATAGCGACACACACACACACACACTGCCTGATTCCCTTGGATAATAATAACCGACACCTACTAAAACCAACAGGGCAGCAACTCTGAGTCCTCCTTACTGATTCCTACAAACTTCCTAAAAACAAACCTAAATTCCTGAAAGTCAATATAAATAAAACTGTCTTGACTTAAATTTAGGTGACAATATGACAGTATATTAACAGAACTTCTAAATAAATACATTTGCAGAGATGAAATCTTCGTTGACACACTTGCTGACAGACAATGAACAGAAAACAGCCAAATTTCTAACACACCAACTTCTCCCATCTTCTTTTTAATATAAAACTCTGAATGCTTCTCAACTACAGTGGCAAGTGTGGCTCAGTTTCCACCCTGAAAGTTCTAATCCATGTCTTGTGTGATTTTCAGGTCGCTGTGACACAGAGCTAAAGGTCACGCATAGAGCCGGTACTCTGTGGCAGCCGTGTGAGTTTGTCCCTCAGGCTTTCTGGATCCAGTAGGTGGCATTTAGCTTGTACTCACTTGCTGTGTGACTCCATGTTCTAAAATTCCAACAATATCACTCTTCCAAAGAAAGACCAGCGGGTCTCCATGGCCTCACCAGGACTCTGTGCTCTCTGAGTCACTGAAAGGTCCTGCCTTTGAAAGCCCTGATACAAGCGAGTGCAACGTGGAGGGCACGGGAGGCCGGACTTCCGCTGTCCGAGGCTTTCTTGGACTCCAGAGGGGGTTTGGTCTGTGGAATAAAAGGAAATCAGTCTCTTGCATTAAAGCCACTGGAGACTTTTGATTCGCTGCTTTTTAAACACCAGATACAAGGGTTTTGGTCAATATGGAGTTGTTTTCTTTCCCTTATTTTTTAACTCTTGGTTACTTGAGTTCCTCTTGCACTGTGTAAATGGATCTGTGGATAGCTTTCACAGTCGCACCACAGGAGATCAAGAGAATGAGACCGAGAAAGAGTATCTGAAACCTTCAAAATGCTGCCTTATTAGGGTAGTATGGGATTAATGGAGGTCCGAATTGAATGATTGCGTAACATGCTGTCTTCTTAAATGCCTCCATCTGGTCCATTTTTCGAAGGCAGTATAGATGAATCCTTCACGGGCAATGATATCACACAATCCGCTTTGTGTGTGTTTTGGTGGCTGATCAAAATAATGAAATTAGTGTCTGACAGAGAGATTCTATAGAGGTTTTATATATAAAAGTAGGTAAAGGTTGGCTAAAAGTGTCTAAATACATGCTGTTCTAATGTTTTTAGTGTAAATATAGCTTTATCATTTTAAACAAATATTTATACAAATATGTATATACAATTTTAAATTACAATTTTATCATTTTAAACATTATACTGTATATATACAGTTGAGGTCAAAGGTTTACATCCCTCTTTCAGAATCTGCAAAATGTTAGTTATTTTACCAAAATGAGATGGATTATACAAAATGCATGTTATTGTTTATTTATTACTGACCTGAATAAGATATTTCACATAAAAGATGTTTACATTTAGTCCACAAGAGAAAACGATGCATTAAGAGCCAGGGGGTGAAAACTTTTTGAATTTGAAGATCAGGGTAAATTTAACTTATTTTGTCTTCTGGGAAACATGTAAGTATCTTCTGTAGCCTATGAAGGGCAGTACTAAAAGAAAAGAAAAAAAGATATTTAGGCAAAATAAGAAAAATGTACACATCTTCATTCTGTTCAAAAGTTTTCACCCCTCAGCTCTTAATGCATGGTTTTTCCTTCTGGAGCATCAGTGAGCGTTTGAACTTTCTGTAATAGTTGCATATGAGTCCCTCAGTTGTCCTCAGTGTGAAAAAATGGATCTCAAAATCATACAGTCATTGTTGGAAAGGGTTCACATACACAAAAATGCTGAAAAACCAAAGAATTTGTGGGACCTGAAGGATTTTTCTGAAGAACAGCTGTGGATCATTTCGGGGTCATTTTTATAAATTC